>PVIJ01004590.1:0-115390 GCA_004024925.1 Scalopus aquaticus
CCTCTCGGCACGCGAACAGCCTACCCTGGGTGCACCACACACCCGCCCCTACCACTCAACCCACCAACCGAGCCCCGGGAAGGTTGTCGCACTGGCCAATCATAACCCAGGACTCCATTGCGCTAAACTAGAGGGCGGGAGGAGGTGGAGGGAAAACTGAAGAGTGAACGAGTCTCGGGCGGCCCAATGAGGAGGGCCGGGGGGCGGAGGTGTGCAAGTTGGGTTGAAGGAACAGGAAATATTCTTAAAGGTAGAATGATGGACAGGAAGGAAAGCCAGTAGATGAATGAGAGAGAGGTGGGCCTGGGTTCCTTAAAGGGGACGCCTCGAAAACCTAGGAAAAGAGATGTTTTAAGAAACTTCTTTGTATCCTGTTCTCTGCTCTGCTTTTTCTATCTTTCGGTGGAGTTTGGAAGTGGAAAAACTGAGAAGGAAGAGGTCACGGAAGGCTTTCAAGAATGATTAGAGATCTCCTATCCTAGAGGGCAGGAAGGCTGAACGATGCCGCTGTAAGAAGAAATAGAGGAGGAAGGAGAGAATTCAGACGCCTGCGACTGCCCTTTCACTGGAAGATCGTTGCGGACCTGACGCTGCTCGAATTTGTAGGTTGTGGTGATCTGTCGCCCTTCATTTGAAACAAAGCATGGGTTCCTGGGAACTGAAGATGGCCCTGTTAATGAATGTCCTCTTGGTCTCCCAGCTGGAGGGCGGGGATAGAGGGGAGAGAGTCTGGGGGATGGGGTTTGGAAACCCAAACTTGGGTTCCTAGAGACCTAGATCTAGGAGGCGTGGAGCCGCGGGTAGTGGAATGGAGACCTGAGACTCCCTTAACTCTATGGTGGGTTTGGAGCCCTGGAACTGCAGTCACAACTCTGATTTTCCTGGTTTCACTTCACATTCCTTAATCCCTCCCCTTCTGAAACAGGTGTCTTCTACCTAGTGTCGGTGAAAGATTTCCTAGCGCCTCCTCACCCGTTTTGGATATGTCCCAGACCTTACATGTCCATGCTCCAGACCAGATAGCTTCCAGAAAGTGCACAGAAGTCGCGGGAATTACTTGAGCTAGTGTATAGAGGACCCTGCATTGAGAAAAATGTGTAAAGTTAAAGAATTACTGCATGTTATATTTGTTCAGCGATTTAAAAGCTATAGTGAAACAGGAGGCTTTAATCTTCGCTTATAAACAGTTTGGAATTTTTCTTTAACCCTTGCATTTCGGCATATGAAGTTCTAATTAACTTTTGAATGGACTCAGTCATCCATGTCAACGCTGCAGATAAGAAAACCCTAGGATTCAGAGTCTAGTAGTAATACTCATAGCACTTCCATAAAATTGTGTGGTATTAGTATGTCCTGCTGTAGGAGATAATTTCATTGTAGCAAAAATATAAGGTATTCTGGTGGTGGTTTTTTTTTTAATGTGATTAGTAAATATATAGAGAGTACCTATACCTATAAACAACCACGCTACAACGAAGTCTAGCGTAAAACCACACAAATAGTTTTGATGGTTCAGAAAATAGAATTTAATAATCTATTTGGATCACCGTTAAAATACATATTAATACTTTTTGGCACAATTTAGAAATGTTAAATAAGAGAAGTTTCTGTTTGAAAGTCTGTTAGTCTTTTGATTTAATCCTCATGGATCTTTTCGTTGGTTTGCCCCCTCAACATTGGTTTACAGCATTTGCTATGGGAGGTGACATCAAATTATGACCAGTCCAATGTTCTGTCTAGATTGTATGTGCTTGCTGTGCGTATCTAAGTGAAACTGGTCTCCCTGACTGAGTTCATTTTCACATGGAAAGAATGAATCTGATCTTCAACCCAAACGTAAGACACTTCAGTATCTCTTAAAGAATATTTGTATGACTTAAAAGCCCTTGCTTTCATCTCCGGTTTCATTTCGTGACTTGCCTTTTTCCCAATTCCTGGGGATGAATGACTGGGGAGGGGGTCCGCTGACCTGCCAGTCTGGGGCTGTTGCGGGTTTCCTCCAGGCAACCCCTCCCAGCTCCCGCAGGCGAGGGCTGCGCCAAAAGTACCGTTTTACTCGGGACCCATACATGAGGGAACTGGAGGGGTTCGAGCCTAAGCGGTGCGCGCAGCCCTCTTTTCCCCGATGTCCGGGATCCCGGCGATCGCTGGTGTCAGGCCAAAGAGAGGTCGTTCTGCGTCCCGTCCCCCAGCTTAGCCAGAGAGGCTACAAAACCAGTGCTTTCGTCTTCAAGCCTTCAGAAATGAATGACAGGGGTACCAGCGAATGGTCAGCTCTTGAAATCTACTTTCGTATTTCCAAATGAAACTGCCCAGTTTTTTTCCAAAATGATGGCACTATTTCATATTTTCAACAGTAAATGTGTGCAGATTCCAGATACCCAAAACATCTCCAAGCCCTGATATTGTCAGTCTTTTATTGTCAAAATTACAGTGGGTATGAGATCTCTCCTGATTTTAATTTGGATTTCTGTATATTTTCACCCAGTGTCTTGAAAAAAGAAAAACAAAATAGATTTCTTGGGGTATAATTGACCTCAAACAAATTGAACAGATTTAAAATGTACAATGGATGTTTCCACAAATGTATACACCTGTAAAACCATCTCTACAGAAATGAACATGCCCTCAAATTTGCTGATGTGCCTTATCAATTCTTTCCTTATCTTCATCATGTTCTCCAGACAACCACTAATCTGCTTTCTGTCACTATGCATTCATTCTCCTTTTCTAGAATTTTATATAAATGGACTCATTCAGCATATGCTTGTTTTTGTCTCCTATTATTCAGCATATTAATTTTTTGAGATTCATTCATGCTAAGTAGTATTCCATTGTGTGCATATATGTATGCATACCTGTGTATATATGTATAGGTGTATGTGAATATATACATCTATCTACATAACACATTGGTAGACACTTGGATTGTTTACATCTTTTGACTATTACAAATAAAGATACTGGGGCCTCCCTGGTGGCGCAGCTGTTGGGCACTGCGCTGTGGAGCTGTCTGCAGCAGTGATGCCAGTTCCACGCCTGGCCGGGCAGATTCTCACGTGGTGCAGCGGACCTCTCCTGCCTTGCCCACTGCTCCCTTCAGCAGTGTATTTCTGATCTGCCTGTTCTGCTCCCCACTCTGTCTCTGGTGAATCCTCTCGCTGCCCCACACCTCTGGCCCAGCTTGTATGTATAAATAAATAAATAAATCTTTAAAAAATAAATAAATAAATAAAGATGCTAAAACATTTGTGTACAAATCTTTGTAAGAATCTTTGCTTTCATTTTCCATGGTAAGACTTGGGTAAATATAAAGACTTGGGTAACTGTATTTTTACTTATTTTTCTTTTTTTTTTTTAGATTTATTTATACATTCAAGCTGGGGTGTAGACCAGAGGTATGGGGTGGTGTGAAGATTCACCGGAGACAGAGTGGGGAGCAGAACAGGTGGATCTACTGAAGTATACTACTGAAGGGGGCAGCGGGCAAGCCAGGATAGGTCTGCTGCGCCATGTGGGAACCCTTCTCGCTGGGTTTTGAACTCATGCTGCAGGGACTAAGGATAGCTTCATAGTGCTGCAACTTAAACCGTTGTGCCACTAGGGAGACCTGTTAAGTATAACTTTAAAAGAAATTGCCAAACTATTTTCCAAAGTTGTACCATTTTATATTCCCACCAGTAGTATATGAGAATTTGACAAGTTCCATATCCTTGTTAACACTTAATATGGTCAGTTTTTAAGTTTTAGTCATTCTGATTGGTATATAGTGATATTTCACTGTGATTTTAATTTGCATTTCCTTAAAGCAAATTAGGGATATTATTTTCGTGTACTTATTACCCAATTATATCTTTTGTGGAGTGCTGTTCAAATCTTTTGCCAATTTTTATTTATTGACTTTCCAGCATTCTTTATGTATTCTGGATACATAGGCTTTTTAGATATGTGACAGGCAAAATATCCTCCATTCCTGGTTTGTGGTTGGTTTTTTTTTCCCCCCTCATTCTCTTTAACTGTTTTTCAGAGAGAAGTTCTTAATTTTAAGTCTGATTTATTATTTTATGAATTGTGCTTCTGGTATAGCTAAGAAATCTTTGACTAACACAAAGTCACAGATTTTTTTCTTATGCTTTTTTCTAAAAGTTTCATGTTTATATTTAGATCCACTACACATTTTACTTTAAAGATTTATTTATGTATGCATACAAGAACTGGGGTGCAGGCCAGAGGTGTTGGGTGGTGAGAGGATTCATCAGAGACAGAGCAGGGAACAGAACAGGTGGATCATCTGAAGTACACTGCTGAGGGGAGCAGCGGGTGAGGCAGGAGAAGTCTGCTGTGCCATACGGGAATCTCTCTGACTGGGGATTGAACTCGTGCTATAGTGGCTGAGGATAGCTTCATAGGCTAAGACTTAACCAGTTGTGCCACCAGGGAGGCCCCCACTATACATTTTAAATTATTTTCTGTATACTATGGAAGCATAACTCAAAGTTCATATTTTTTTCATTGGGAAATCCAATTTTCATTCTTCCACCACTGAATTGCCTTTGTAGTTTGGACAAAAATAAACTGACCATATTTGTGTGGCTGTATTTCTGTACTCTATCCTGTTCCAATTATCTATTTGTCAATCTTATCACCAATACCACTGTATTTTGATGACTATAACTTTATGAGATAAAGTCAAGGAGTGCAAGTCCTACACTTTTCTTCTTTAAAAAGTTATTTTAAGTATTCTAGATTCTTTGCATTTCCAAATACACTTAAGCTTGACAAGTTAAAAAAAACTAATAAAACTTTGGGATCTATAATTTAATTTGGGAAAAAGTCTCAACTTATCTTGAATATTTGGATTCATGAATGTGTATCTCTACTTTCTTCGGTGTTAAATTTTCTTTCAGGAGTCTTCTAGGTTGTTTGTTTGCTTTTGTTTGTATACAGGTCTTATATGTAACTTAACTTTAGCCCTGAATATTTCATATATGCTATTACTGTAAATGCTATTCTTAAAATTTCAACTAATTGTTGGTATAGCTGGAAATAAAGCAGATGTTTCTATTCTGTGATCTTATGACATTTAATTGTTCTAGTATTTCTAGAAACTATTTTAGCATTTTCTGCTTCATGGTGTTAGATACCATTCGTCATGTTCTTTTCATCCAATCTGTGTGCAATTTATTTACTTATTTACTTACTTACTTACTTATTATGTAACTATATTGACTAGGGTTTCCAGTGTAATATTGCATAGAAGAAGTGTACTTTTATTTTTAAGATTTCTTTATGCATACCAGAACTGGGGTGTAGGCCAGAGGTATGGGGTGGTATGAGGATTCACCAGAGACAGAGTGGGGAGCAGAACAGGTGGATCTACTGAAGTACACTGCTGAGGGGAGCAGTGGGCAAGGCAGGAGAGGTCTGCTGCACCATATGGGAAGCTACCTGGCCTGGGGTCCAGCTTGTGCTGCAGTAGCTACCCATAGCTTCATAGTGCTGAGACTTAACCTGTTACACCACGAGGGAGGCCCAGAAGAAGTGTACTTCTTTCCAATCAAAGGCATAAAGTATCCAGTCTTCCACTATTAAGTACACTATTATGTATGGTAGCTGTATGCTATTTTTTTTTTTAAGATTTTATTTTTTTATTTTTTTATTTATACATACAAGCTGGGGTACAGGCCAGAGACGTGGGGCAGCGAGAGGGCTCACCAGAGACAGAGCGAGTAGCAGAACAGGCAGATCAGAAATACACTGCTGAGGGGAGCAGTGGGTGAGGCAGGAGAGGTCTGCCGCACCATGTGGGATTCTCCCCCACCAGGCGTCGAACTCGCGTCGCCGCTGCCGACAGCTCCACAGCGCAGCACTTAACCGCTGCGCCACCGGGGAGGCCCAATATGCTTTTTATGTACACCTTCCAAGCTAAGTCCCTTTTAATTCTTTTGTCATAGTTTCTTTTTATGCGTATTGAATTTTGCCAAATATTTTTTCCTGCATCTATTGACATAGTCACATTTTTCTTTAGTTTGTTAACAGAAACTGCACAAGTTGATTTCCGATTATTAAGCTGACATTTTAATCTTGACTAATCTTAATTGATCAAAATATACTCTTTCAATAGATTGCTGGATATAATTTTCTACTATTTTCTTAAGGATATTCCTGTCTTCATCCATGAGGGATATTGGTCTATAATTATTTTGTAGTGCCTTTGGTTTTGGTATCAGTATCATGCTGTTTCTCATAAAATAGTTTAGGTAATATCCTTACTGCTATTATTTTCTTGTAGGGTGTAGAACCAGATTGGTTTCTTAAGTATTTGACAGAATTCACAAGAGAAGTCATCTGGGCCTGAAGTTTTCTTTGTGGAATGGATTTAACTACAAATTCCAGTTCTTTCATACATATAAGACCACTCAAGTTACTTATTTTTTCTTGGAAGCACTTTATTGATACAATTCATGAGCCATACTGATACTGAGCAAATGGGGCTTCAAAATTGGCCAAAGGCAGTGCACAAATTGCTTATCGGTCTGCACACTATCTTGGTTCTGCACACGCGCGCACAATTGCAAGACTATTCAGGCTTAGGGAACAATAACAATGGGATTTACTTAACAAACAGGAAAAAGCAAAGAAGTACTAAAGTCAACACAGGGCCATTTACCTTACTTAAAGCAATGTCCAGTCTTCTAAGTCCCAGAAAAGTAACAAAGGTGGCGTCTTCCCGCCACTGCTGATGCGGAGCTCCTCTTCCAAAAAATAGACCACATTTCCAAAATGGTTTCTTCCTTCTTCTGCAGACTCACAACAGCCAGAGTGTAGGCCAGGTTCCAACTCAGGAGGATGACACAGAACACAACTAGAGATGCTCCTGAAACTGCCATGGTGCCCCAGCACAGCACCAGGCCAACAACACTGCAAACAGCAACTACAGTGGCCATATGGCCCAACAGACTGCACTTACGCATTTTAGGAAGGGGCCCGCTTCGGGCCTCTGCCTTCTTCCTTTGGCTGCAGTAAAGACAAAACTGGGAGCAGTTTCCATCGCTCAGCTACTTGCAAAGTCTCCAAAGTCGCTGGCACCCAAAGTCACTGAAAATTCAAAAGTGTTTCTTCTTTTCCTGGCGACTGCTTCCTCTATTCCTGCATCATGGCGACTGACTTCCCCTTCTCCTTCAGTCCCTTTTATTTCTCATCAGACTCTCCACCCCAAACTGCAAACTTAGCATTTTCCCCTGGGGCTATTAATTCTCATCAGCAGACCCCTCCAGGGGCCACCACATTTACTGGACTTTGGACTCAGCCCTGTTACAATACAACTCACCTATTGTAACCAAATATTATGTGGCATGGAGTTGAAATCTTTTGTTTATCTATTCATCAGCTAATATATATTCGGATTGCACCTACTTTTTGGCTATCATGAATAACACTGTTATGAACATTCATGTGTAAGTTTTTGTATGGACATGTTTTCAGATTTCTTGAGTATATGCCTAGGAGTAGAATTGCTGAGTGGTATGGTGAATGTATATTTAGTGTATATTTTTTTGCATTTGAATAACTCCAATGTTTTAAATTTTTTTCGATGTCATTGAAGTTTTTGCAATATTCCTTTCTTATCCTTCTATTGTCAGTAAGTTCTGTATGTCCTCATTCACTGCTGACAATTAGTGTGTATGTGTGTGTGTATTTTGGTTGGTCTGGTTAGTGATTCATCAATTTTTTTCAAAGAAATAAACTTTGGGGCAGCAGCTTCACTCCTGTCTGCCCACCTGTGACTATGCAGGTGCTTCTTTCCACCAACTCTGTCCCTCTGCAGGCAGCTCTTCCTGCCCACTCGTGCCTATGCAAGTGTTCTCTGCTCTTCTGTCTCCTGCTTCAATAAACTTGTCCTTCAAACATTAAAAAAAAAAAAGAAAGAAATAGACTGTGGTTTCATTTATTTTTCTACTGCTTTTAAATTTCATTGGTTACTACTCTTTGTTCTTCTTACCTTAAGCTTCCTTTAGAGATTTAATTTTTCAAGGTGAAAAGCAAACACATCTCTGTCTAAAGTATAAATTCCCCATGAAGATATTGTACTTACTTGTCGCCTCCCTGGGCTGCAATGTTGGAAGCGACAGGGGATGGAGAAATAAATGACTCAAGAGTCCAAGCAGTGAGAGAAAGAGAAAGGGTCACTTAGAGGGACCACCCCTCTGAGATAAAGCCTCAAGTCTCACATCTCTGGAGAAATGGCCCCTTTTCTCGCCCAGTCTCACACTTTTATAAGTATTTTTAAAAGGGCTTAGATTCTAGGAAAGTTGGGAGTAGGGAGGAAGGTGCATAGTGGGGATGTGTGTTGGGGATGCATCATAGTCTTGAACAAGGTAGGGGGCAGGGAATATGGGGCAGTTGCCTTTGGGGCTCCAAAGCTGCTACTGCTCCAAGCATGCTACCTCTAATTCTATTTACACTTAACTTCCTATTAAAGTGCTCTAGCTGGTTATGCTAATATGGCCATAATGTCTGCCTGCTGTTTTCAGCAGATATCCTCAAACTGAGACACCCTTATTCTCATTTTCCCATTTTCAACACCTCTAATATGAAGGACATTATCTTATTAAAACATCAGAAAATTGTCCAGATAGTGGCAGCCTTTGTTCTCCATTCCCCATTCAAATTTCACCATACTGGTTTTCTTGTTCACCTGTTGGGCGAATGTTTGGAATTGAGGGAATAACTCATTTTGATTATGGGCAAGTACTGCAGGTTACTCAGCTGTTGTCCATCCCTCAAGACTGGAGTCCCTAAGGCAGGCCCCAACTTGCAAAATAAAGAGAAATGGCCACTGAAAAGCAGTGTGATTTTTGTAAGAGGGTGATCCTCAGGAAAGGGGGGGTGTCCCAGGACCCCACCCCCAACTCAAGCCAGAGAGATCCAAGACACCTTGTGATGGAGGAGATATAACGAAAAATAAGATTAGAACTAGACCCACACAAGGAAGTGGGGGTAGAAGAAATCAACATAACCATTAGCACAATCCCTAAGTGCCAGCTCCTAAGCTACAAAGCATAGGTATGGCTTTGTAGGAGCTAGACGGCAGTCTCTAGGACCAAAGATATGGAAATTGAGCCCACTGTAGAATCTCTGTCTCTGTTCTAATTCTAGCTAGCCAGTAAACAGACAGCCATCTTCGAGGATGAGCCCCTCCCAACTGAAAGAGGGCTATATCAGTGCCATCCATGCAAGAACTCGGGGCAGCCATTTCTCTGCCCACCTGTGCCTATGCAGGTGCTTTTTAAAAATCAATTCTGTGTCTGCAGGGCAGCGACCTGCCTGTCTGCCCGTGACCTGCACCATGCAGGCCTCTCTCAGCAAACCTGCCACTCAGTGGGGCAGCTCTTTCTGCCTGCTTGTGTCTGTACAAGTATCCTTTATTTCCTTGTCCTAGTAAACCTGTTCAAGTATAAGTGAGTCTCTGTCTCGTGGAGAAACTTGTCACGTGCCGCCAAAGGGAGCTCTGGTGAAACCTTTCCCAGAATGAACCCAAGGACCCCGCTCTGCTCTCAAATCCATCGGAAAAATGACATCACTGGGACTATGAATCTCATAATGCCATCATCACCAAAGGAAGGATGCTGAGGACTGAGGGTGGAGTTAAGCAATGGTTTTTGGTATTTAAAAAGCAGACATGTGAGCTTGGGGGTGGGGGTGGGTGGCTATTGCTTGTGGTTGTGGATCGCCAGGTTTTTGAGTTTGCCATTGAGATTCCAGCTCAGTGGAACTGGCAGGACGCATTCACCAATTTATTCTTTATCTTTTTCCCTTCCCTTTTTGTAAATAAACCCTTTTATTAATTTTGTTGTGTGTGTCTGCAGTTGAGTCTTTTAAGTCCCTTTTAAGCGCACGGGTGAGACCCCACAGACAGGCACCCCATTTATATCGGGGCTGCCCTGTAACTGTTTCACCAGAGCTCCCTTTCGGCGGCACGTGGCGAGTTTTTCCACGAGACAGAGACTTAGTTATTCTTAAAGAACAGCTTTATTAGGAAAAGGGACAGGGAAGTAAAGGACGCTTGCACAGACACAAGCGGGCAGGAAGAGCTGCCCCTTTGTGGGGGCAGGTTTGCTAAGAGAGGCCTGCATGGTTGCAGGTAGGCAGGCGGCCATGCAGAGGGACAGAGCTGGTGGAAAGGACACCTGCATAGGCACAGGTGGGCAGGCCAGGTGCTGCCCCACATTCTTGCAGGGATGGCACTGATATAGCCCTCTTTCAGTTGGGAGGGGCTCATATTTGAGGATGGCTCCTGTTACTGATTTTGAATAACTAATTAGAATTTGAAATGAGACCTGAGATTCTACAACGGGCTCAATCTCCTTATCTTTACCTTCCACCCAGCAGTCTGATACCTGCTTTTGTGATCTAGGCATTGGTATAGCCGGTTAATGGTTATGCTAATTCCGTCTACCTCCACCTCCTTGTGTGAGTCAGGTTCTAGCCTTATTTTAAGTTATATTTCCTCCATCAGATCTACTGAAATACACTGCTGAAGGGGCAGTGGGCAAGACAGGAGAGGTCTGCTGTGCCATGTGGGAAGCTGATGCTGCAGTGGCTGGCCATAGTGCGATAGCTCAGTGGTGCTTGAGACTTTAATCTCTATGACACCACGGAGGCCCCACTTAAATATTTTAAGCTCAAGGGGCTTTTTTCTCATTTTTAGATCCTGACTCAAGATTCCCACTCCCTGATATACATTTAATGCTATAGATTACCATTTAAGCATTTCTCTAGCTATATATCCCACTGCTTTCAGTCATTTTCTTCTGTTCGAAAATATTCTCATTTCTCTTGAGATTTCTTCTTAGACAATTTTGTTTAGTTCTGATGTGGCTAGAGGACATAGCTTGCATGTATCAATTCTATTAAATGTATTGTGACTTATGACTCAATATATGGTCCATTTGGGTGACTGCACTTTTCAAGAATGTGTATTCTGCTGTTAGGTGAAATTATTTTACATATAATGTGAACTGTCAAATGTTCTGGGAACAAAATCTCTCTTTTAGCGGACAAGAGAGCAAAGTCACCTGCATGGATTTGAAATCCGTGAAACAGCTATGCAAAATCAAGTGCATGTGGGTAGTCAGCCTTTTCTACCTCCGTTAATGACCGTGGAACTTGTTAAAAGACTTAAAACAACGGATACCCAGCCTTTGCAACGCCACAGTGCATTCTCTAGAATGGACCAAATTAAACGATAGCATTTGTCCTCCTTTGTACATAAAGAACAGTCATTTCAGGTCAAAATAAGTTAGGACTGTTAGGCCGGGGCCTGGGTTGGCAGCAGGGAAGCCATGATGGCCTCTCAGTCACCTAAGCAGGACGTACCATACAGAAAACAATTCGATACCCTGGTGCCCACACCCTTGTCACACTCACTTGAACACCAGATGTACCACCCTGATAAGAGGGACTGAGAGAAAAATAAGTTCTTCCACATAACTGAAATTTCCTCACAGACCCCCTTGGCTGAGCATTACCCTACATAAGTTCTGCCCACTTGACCCAGGGTGGACTTTTCGGACCTCACTCTGGGGGTCCATAAACCTCGTCCAGGAGCGCATTAATGACTTGCTTAAAGTCATTATGCCTGCCCTCTCTTTTTTACCTGCTTCTACCTTTCAAGGACCAGAAGCCCCCTATCAAGATTACATTTTTAGTGGGATTGACTGTTACTATCTAAATAAATTAAACTCCAACTTGTGCTTGTTGGAACAGTTCTCAGAGTAAAATCTGTAAGACTGCTTCCAAGTTCAAATTCTCATTCTGGTTATCTAAGAAATTCTCTATCTTAACTATGGAAATTTATTCCAGTTTACATTAATTAGATCAGGTTGGTTGAAAATGTTAATCACATCTTCTATTACCTTATTTCCTACCTACTTATCACTTACCAAAGGTTTGAAATCTTCATGTATAATTGTGGGTGTTATTTCCCCATCAGTATTTGCTTCGTGTAATTTGAATTAGGTTTACATGCACTTAAGATTCTCTCTTGGTTAGCTGATTCTTAGATTGTGTCAAGATCCATATGGTTGGATTTAGTTTCTATTGCTGTTTGTCCCATTTGAACACTTTCATGTTGCAATCTTCCACTTTAGTTTTTAAAAGCCTGGTTATATTAAAGATCCATATTTTTAACCTTTCCCTACTTATTGTGAATATTATTGTGCAGGTGACTTCCCCCAATTTGGATTTTACTTATTTCTGCAAAAAGAAGTAGTGGTTGATTAAAGCTTGGGTTCTGGAGTGAGAGAACGTGCATACCATACCCAGTTAGGCCCCTTAACTAGTTGTGACCTTGAGCAAGTTACCTGTTTCTGAAAATGTCAAACAGAGCTAATCAAAGTCCCTGCCACTACACTGTTATGATTAACATGCATAGCGATGACCATAGTGCCTGATGCATGGCTAATTTTTAATGAGCATTACTTATAGTAATGAATGAATGCATTGTAAGTCAGTGCAGTTAGGCATGGCAACATACAAATATTTTCAATTTCTATCTTAGGTAAAAGCCAGTTTTATAAAATGCCATTTATTAGAATTTCTTTTCCATTGTTATTTCCTCTGTGAATTTATGTCCCATCTATTCTTTGTTGTGTTAAGTGTTAGATATAAACTTAAGGAGTAACGTTGTCTTAATGCAGTATTTTCCACCTTTTTAAATACATTTACAATTTTGTTATATCTGTTAAAATCCTCTGATTCTTTCTTGGTGTGTGTCCCTGTTAGAAGCACCATCGTCCATCACCACTGTCCCTTTTGTGCTCTTCCTCCACCCATCTTTCACTTTTTTTTAAAATATACAAGCTTCTAGGCCAGAGGTGCAGCAGGTGAGAGGTCTCACCAGAGACAGAGTGGGGAGCAGAACAGGCAGATCAACTGGAATACACTGCTGAGGGGGGGCAGTAGGTGAGACAGGAGAGGTCTACTGTACCATGGGGGAATCTCCCTGGCTGGGTATCGAACTCCTGCTGCAGTGGCTCTGGATAGCTTCATAGTGCTGCGACTTAACCCGTTGTACCACCAGGGAGGCCCCCATCTTTCACTCTTTCCTCCCCTTCTGGATATCTCATATTGATGGTCAGCTTTCAGGGCTTGTCTTTTGCATACATTTCTATACTTTCTTTTCTTTACATGCACGAATATAGTACATTACCCCTCTTCTGTTAATTCACTAAGTTTCAATTGGAAATACATCTTGTATAAACTCGGCATGGATGTTCTGTCCATTTTCTAATGATGAGTGCTACAGAATACCTGATACTTGTGTCCAGCTTTTATTAAGCTCAGTCTGCTCTGTCTTCAAGTGTTCGGACACCTTAGATTTCTCGGTTCCGAACTCTTACAATGATTATCTCCCGTTTTCACTCTTGGGTGTAAAAAGAAAAGTAATAATTAGGGCCTCCCCGGTGGCGCAGCGGTTGGGCGCTGCGCTGTGGAGCTGTCGGCAGCAGCGACGTGAGTTCGACGCCCGGCCAGGGAGAATCCCACATGGTGCGGCAGACCTCTCCTGCCTTGCCCGCTGCTCCCCTCAGCAGTGTATTTCTGATCTGCTTGTTCTGCTCCCAGCTCTGTGTCTGGTGAACCCTCTCACCGCCCCATGCCTCTGGCCTGTACCCCAACTTGTATGTATAAATAAAAAATAAATCTTAAAAAAAAAAAGTAATAATTATTTTGCATTAAGAGAACTAAAACATCAATGTGCATCCTCCAGAATTCTATGTTTATTATGCTTCCCACTCCAACATAGTACCTCATGGCAATTGAAAATTTTTTTTTCTTTCCCTCTCGCAGCTATCACCAGGGCAGAGCCATGCCCATCTTTTTCACTGCTTGGTCCACTGTGGGTACACGCCAAGACCAAATTTCATGTGAGGCAGTATACTAAGCTCTGTAAACTGCAAGGAACACTGTTTCTTTTTTAAACTTTGAACAGTGATAATCATCCAGGAAACATGCTCTAAATTATCTCAGTTAACAAACTATTAGCAGAAATTTCAACTTGAAGACATTAGACAATCTTATGAAAGAAAAAGAGGATTTGGTGGTCATAAATATAGTTGTGGTAGTTACAACTGTAGGACTTAATGTTTTAACCAAGGTGTCAAGAAACCCTCACAGATAAATGCAAATGAAGGTCATAGATTTGCTTATATACAAATGAAAATTGATCAACTCCCTAATAGGCAGTCATTCCTAGTGTTGTCTAAAAATTTGTTACAGATCAGAAACCAAAATGATAAAGGTGATTCCTAATTTGTTCTAGCTAAGATGCCACAAGAGTTGACATACTCTGCTGTTTCTAAAGTGTAGCTTCCTCAAGGCAGTTTAGAAAAATAAACTGAACTCAGAACAAGCAGAATCTCTACAATTAGGTGGCTTCCACTGTATAAATTCTGAATTGGTATCACACCCTTTCATACTTTTAGTCTCAGCTTTTTTATGGGAATTAGGCTTTTGTATATACTCAAACCAATGTTAAGAAAGCAAGTAAGTATAGGAAGTATTTCCAAGTTCCTTTCAAAGTTAAAGATCCTTGGAGGCTGTGGTTATTTTAGAGGCAGGTCTTTCACTTAAACATGAGTTCTACATAAATTAATGTAGATTTTACTTACCTTTAAAGAGGCCATCTCACCTGCCTAGCTTACTGACACATCCCTAGAGCTTAGAGTAGTATTCAAATTTGTAGGAACAATTTATAATTTTTATCAGCTAAAGGTAGATAAAATACAGGATGGTAAGGACTAAGAAAGTGATGAAACTGCCTTAAGGGTGTTATAATAAAGCCCTTACCTTACCAATCTTAGTGATATAAACTAATTATTTCACCTTGTGGGTTCAAATTCCATTTGCATAGGAGTTATACATGTGGAAAAGTTTTACTTTACTTTGGGGTATATAGATTTATTAGCAACAAATAGAATTCACGATTGTTTCAGTCTTTGGGGGTTTTTAATTATTACCAGTATGGTTTCTAAAACATGAACTAGATGAACTCCAGAAAGACTATCAGATGTGTTGAAGCTACAGCCATTTAACATGCGGTTTAATTTGTATTACTGAAATCCTTTAAAGCTGTTTTTGAGTATAACAGTAAAATTCAGGTATGTGGCAAGTTAGTTTCAATGTCAGGAATGCTTTAAAGTTCCCAACCTGCAAAACATTCCCTCCAATAAGGTTATCTTCCCAAACACCAAATTCAAGCTTTATCACAAATTAATCCAAACAGGCCATAATTCAAGATTTAAAATCCTAGGCTGTATATGTAGTGATTGCTTCATATTAACATTATGATACCATCAATTTCTGGACAGGCTTTGGTCCTAAACTCAGAATTGGAAAGCTTGAGAATTCCTGCCCCAGTAACATAACTATTCTGACTTCATATTACTCAAGTGTTTTATCAAGGTAACACCATCAATATTTAAAAATTTTCACTCATGCCTTTATCCACATGGTTATATTACTTGAGCATCACAAAGTAGGTTCCTGTGATACAACTTTGCAAGGTTAGTCCAATTCAGGATCCTTGGCCATAAGATTCATTCTTGGAACAGTTCTTGTATGCTCAGAACTCCTACTCACTGCAGTACCTGACTCCCTAGGAATGTTCAAATCATCAACCTAGGAAATCAACAATCTAGGAGACAGATTAATATTCACCACCACCTAGCTAAAAATGTCAACCCAAGAGCAGAACTTTTAGGTCTACTTTCTTTTATTTCTGAATAATAGCAAAGTGCAGTGTTTTCTAATCCTCATTTAGGAAACTTTTTAAAAATGTTTACTTCTTTTACATTACTGTGTATTCCCCGTGGGTTACCCACCACCAATCCACCCATGAACCGTCACCATAGTCCCTTGTGCTCTTTTCTCCCCCATTTTGAACCCTTATCCTTCCCCCAACCTTGCTGAATAGCTCTCATTTATGGTTGTCTGCTAGAAACTAAGTCTTTCAGAGAAGACAATGGTACTTTAACCTCCCAGTATTAATTTCTTGTGTAGTTCCCTCAAACATTTTAACAGGCTGGTAGAATGGTTAGTCTGCGTGAACACCATGATATGGCAGAAATAACTGGGATGTCACTTCTGAAGCTGGGTCATCAACTATGACTCTGTTCACTCTGTTGGATCACTTGCTCTTGGTTAAGTCAGATGCCAGCATTCAGAGAGCCGTGATAACCACATAACAAGAGTCCCTCTAACACATGTTGAGTGAGTCATTTGAGAAGTGGTTCCTTCATAATGGTCAAACTTTTAAAATGATGCTGTTATGGCTAAGTTTCACTGCAATCTGATGAGACTCAAGCCAGAACTACTAAGCCCAGTTGCTCCTAGATTCCTGACTCAGAAATTGTAAAGGGCACTAATGTTATTTTAAGCTGCTAAACTAATTTTAGGATGATGTGCTATGGAGGGATAACATAGTGATCAGAGTGATACACTGAGCAAAGAGCATCCACTGTTTCCTGAATAAACAAAATTTTAATTACAATAATTTGGACTAAGATATTAACCACTGAATTAATTGTTACAGACAAAATTTCAAATTCATGTTTGTTTGATATTTAGGAAAAAACTGAAGAACAATTCCCAGCTCACTGAACTACTATAATCCTTCCAAACTACTAACAAAAAGAACTTTGGAAAGTACATTATCTGTAGTTAGTGCACCCTTCTAATTAGATCATGGCCTGAAGCATCAGGTGTTGTTTTTGATAATTATATCCAAAATACAGCAGCGGTAGGACAACTCCTAGCTACTTTTTTTTTTCTCTCATTGGGACTGCATTATAGATATGGGGGCAGTATTTCTAGCAAGTTTCAAAAGGTCTGAATTAGGTGGCTTTGGCCTATTTAGTTTTTAAGTTAGATTATAAAGATAAATAAAACAGGATAGGCAAAAGTAATGACTAAATAAATATAGCTGATCTCAGAATTCAACACAATGCAGGGTTTTTCTTCGACATTTACCAGACATCACAGATTACTACCAGAACATTACATAAGTTTATTTCAGATGTAACAGCAATGTTAAAATCAACAAGTTTTAATTCTTAACTGCACCAAGTAAACTTAGCCATTTAAGTATTTTTAAAGTCATTCCCTCCAAAAAACTGAGGGAGCTTTTCTTTTCCACCCGACACATCATGGTTTCCCAATAGTTCTGTTTTTGGAGGACTTTCAATTGATGAGCAAACTGCTTTGGGAAGATTGCAGAACTTCTCTCTTCAAATGATAACTAATCTGGACAAACTATGTATTGCATAGATTTCTCTGCAGATTATTTTCTCTAGAACCTAAATGCAGTTACTATAGAGTATAATTTTTACCTATTCGCCCCATAGTAAAAGCTATGTTCTGAAAAATATGGATGTAACCTGTGACCTTCCAGTTAATGAAACGGTCTTACCTTAATTACTTCTATCACATATCAAAATAATCAACTCAACATTGGACATTATTTCTGTCTTTACTGACTCATAGACATATGAACTAGTATCCAGCTCCTACCTCTTCTACATCCTCCTCTTCCGTAAGTGGATGGAATTATTTAATACAGGTTTGATGCAGGACAATTAACCCTTTACAAACATTTACAATTTAGGTTAAGTCACTCACTAGTGTGTAAAAAGAAACTATAATGATAGGGAGCCTACACACTCAATTCAAAATTTATATTTTTCCCTCCTTAAATAACATTTACTTAATTGTCATGAGGCAGCTATTCGGTTTTCAATAACCACATTTAGGGATACATTCATTGGACTGATTAGATAGTCCAGGTGAAATGGTTATAGAAACAGGGGCAGTGTCATCTCAGAAAACTCATTTATATATCAAAATCTATTTTGATATCTGGAAGTTTACAAAAAGGCTGAATTCTCCAAACTAATTATGCCTTCTGTAACTCATGCACTCTTCTCTTGGCAAGAGCATGCTGAAGCTAAATCCATGAAGGTAAAGGTGCTTAATACTAAACTTTCCTTCCAAGCTTAGATCTGGACTGCTTAAGCAACTGATACCCAAGAAACTAGTATGGCCTTTCTATACTTGTACTATCTTAAAGATCAGAACCCTATAAACTCATTTATCACCTATTCTGTATTATTCTTGGCACTCAATGAAGACTGTTGAAGTCTATTGTACTTTCACATCCTCAAATAAGAAAGAACGTAAGATTAAATAAAATGTGCATAAACATTGCGTGAAATAATAATTTTGTTCTTTAACATATTTGGAGAGATGAGTTTATCGCAGAATTTTACTTGAGGATAAATATTATGGATCAATCTTCCTTTTAAAATCAAGTGACAGAAAAGCCTTGTGCAGCATTGCTTTAATGTCTAAAGATGTTTCTTAGGCCACCAGTATTGGCAATCTAAAATATTTTAAATATTGGAGATGGAACTATAGAGAAAAACACAAAAATTTCAAATGTCTCCTATCTTACAGGAAGTTATCAACCTGTCAAAGCCATTCCTTGTATACCAGAAAATGATCTGGCATAAACCAGTCCTGTTAGTAGAGGAGACCATAGTGACATTTATGTTATCAACACTTCTAGACTTCTACTTTTCCAAGAAGCACTATGTTCAACAATTCCCTCCCCCCCACCAAAATCCTTAAACTCAGTATCATAGGCACAGAACGTAAGCAAATCTGGGATGTTCTCCAACATATAAGAAATAGCACAGTTATACTATTCTCAAAAATACTGTCTAGACATTCTTTCCTATAGAATCAAATGCTCAGTGGCCACATCTTTAACAGTCGCATTTGCTGACATTAAATGCATTTATCGTGCCACAAGTCCATCTAATTTCCTTTCAGGTCATCTTTTAATATGTTCAAGAGACAACATTTGCTTCAGGTCTATTTAGGGATATTGATCTATAAGAACACCAACTCCATTTTTAGGGTCACACTAACTATTGTGGGTTTACTGAAGAATAAGGACAGGAGAAATATAAAGTAAATCACAACAAACCTCTTTAGGTCAGTTAAAGGCCATTTCTCTAGCTGGGATATTAAAAAATATTAATCTCACCAGCCCACACCCTAGAAGTTAATGCCACTAATAACAATTTACAGCAGGAAAAATAAACCTGCTAACAACCAGCCCACTTCACTAGCAAAAAGCAATTTAACTCAAATACTGAGACCAAAGTATAACACTACCTACCCAAACTTATCCAACCCACCCTCAACCACCAGCAAGAAAGAGAAGAAATAACTGCTTAAAAAAACAAACAAAGAAGCAAACAAACAAAACCCAAAATAAGCATAGTATTTCTTACAAGGATAACAATGGTCCACTTCCTGAGATAGTACTCAGAAGGACAAAAGGTGGGGTGAAGGCAATGTCTAGGGATTAGCATTATCCCACAAACAGTCTTTAAAAACCCAAAGTACCACAAACACACTGAACTTGTCTATGAGTTAGAGAACAAGATACTGCTGCTGCTGCTTCTTGGTTTTCTTGAAATATACAATATTTTGTAGGCTCTGCCCTTCAATGTGAAAGCAGGATGTCCAAAAAAAGCCACAAAAATTTGAAATTGATACCCACATTTTGGTGACCATGTATCTTAAGTGTGAAACCAAACAAATCTATACCTTCTCCTTCCTACTATCAAACCACCTCACACAAAAGAGAACTAAAACAATCCAAACATGATTAATTTTAAAAGTTCTTGAAAGTACTGAAATTTTTAGAAGAAAGAGGAGGACAGTAAATAGGAAAAACAAAACAGAAGGGGGGAAAGCTTTAAAAGAAAGGGGGAAAATCAATGGGCCTCTCTTTTATTTGGCGACAAGCAAGTGCAAGAAAGTTCATTTATAATTTGTTCAGTTGTCTGTTTTTTGCACATCTGCATTCTGGCCAGAAGGGACCTTGAGATTTTTCTGCAGCACATGAGCATCTGCGGGCTCTATCCTCTTATAGTAGTTCTTCTTTGTCTCAATAATCTCAAAGCCAAACTTCCTGTAGAAGTCAATTGCCGACTCATTGCTGATCTGGACGTGCCTAAGATATATAAAAGGGTATCAAAACAACAACAACAACAACAAAACATTTCATAAGATTTTACATGTTCTGCAAAGAGAGCTTCAAAGTGACTTGAGCTGGAATACTGCAGATATGTTAAATTCTCTTTACATTTACTAGTAAATACCTACATCAATTAGACACACAACATCAACAAATATATGTATGTTTTATATATAAATAAATACATAAAAATATATAAAGGCATATTTATATGTTTTTTTTAAATAAAGATTTATTTTTATTTACTTATGCATACAAGAACTGGGGTGTAGACCAGAGGTGCAGGGGGTGAGAGGATTCACCAGAAACAGAATGGGGGGCAGAACAGGCAGATCTACAGAAATACAACGGGGTCACAGTGGCTAGTGATAGCTTGACAGCACTAAGATTTTAACCTCCACTTAGGGAGGCCCCAAATTTATACTTTTAAAGTTAAGTGTTACGTTTGCAAAGCAGATGGCTGAGATTAGGACACTGAGGAATAGTGTTTACTCTTATAATTAACATAGAGTAAAATACCCTAGCTAGTATAACATTTGTGATTGCAAAGGGAGACAAAATTCCCGAAATTTAATGAGTTAAGTAACCCATGGATGATTCAGACTATGTTAATACACACAGAAGTCAATAAAAAAATTAAAAACCACGGTCTCACATCCCTAAATACATCCTCCTTCTGACTGATAAAACATGCTATCTTTTGAAAATAATTAGCGCATTTCCAGTTACTACTCAAAACAGCATTATGTAATTTAGTTTTTCTTGCTGCCAACTGAAAGAGAATAATTTTAATAGCCATATTATAAAATAATCCATAGTTGTGATCTTAACCTTGGGTTTTAATCTGAGGTCTCTGAAGATTCTAGCATAAAGTCAGCTGTGTACGCTATAATTTTGATTACTTAACTATTACAAATGAGCAAGCCATTCAGAGCATTGAACAAAAAAGTTTGCAAACAGCACGAGAAAAGTAATGTTGTTAATGGTATTAATTCTTAAATTTTGAACACTTGAGTTTTTAATCTTGAGTACATCACTGTGACTTTGTGTTTTATCAGATTATATATGTGCAATTAAAACAAAACTTTGTAACTACTACTAACGTTTCCAAATAAATAATGAAGTGACCAGATTTTAACATTTCTAGTAAAGATTTCTACTGCCAATTTGTTAAACTCTTTAAATAAGAATACTTTAAAATAGCATTTTACTTACAGATAAATGTTGTCAAAAGTGCCATCTTTTTCACAGATGTTTAAGACATGATTTAACATTTTAGTTCCTATCAAATAAGACAAACAAATAATCTTATAAAAACCAATCTTTACATATCTAGCTGCAATCTTAACACTTAAACTGAGTCCCTAATAGAATTTATGAAGTAATAAATAGACATCCTGATTTTCCACAATTTTTCTTTCTATACTGCCTGTATGTATTTTAAAATGTTAGCAGAAAAGCAACCTTTATAGTCAATCCCTTTATAGGTAGAAGGAAAACAGAAAGAGAAAGGAACCTTAATAAATCTAGTTTTCAAGTGAATTATTGAAATATAATTATTTTTTAGCTTATCTTATTAAATCAGTGACCCTTTCCCAGTAGTCCTAAAAGAAATGGCCTGACTTACCCAGAAACAGTAAAAATTTATCTATGTTTTTTGAGGAAGTGAAAAATCCCAAATAATCTTACCTATTCCTAGTCTTCGATATGGTGCCAGACATCCTAGTGTCATGATGTAAAGTCTCTTCTGATTCTGTGAATGATCAACCCTACAGCACACTGCACCCACTGCAATATCATTGAAATAGGCTACCGTGGAAAATATAAAGAGACAAAAAGTTCAACAGACAGAATATTACATTATCAATCTTTTCTTCCCTTTCATTAAGTACTAAATTGTTATTGGCATTATATTTTATCAGCCACTCTATCAATAACTTTAAAATTTTATACCTTCTTAGGAAATTCAAGTCTCAAGTAAAGCTAAATACATGAAAGCACAAGCATATGCTATAAAGTAAGAAAATATATTTAACATCTTTTAAGAAGTAAAATATTTTAGTATATTGATTTCTCTGAATGTGACAATCCTCTCCCCCTGCTATTTCCTCACTTAAAAAAAAAAAAAAAGTTCGGCCTCCCTGGTGGCACAACTGGTTATGCGCAGCACTATGAAGCTATCCAGAGCCACTGCAGAGCGAGTTCAATCTCCGGCCAAGGAGATTCCCATATGGCACAGCAGACCTCTCCTGCCTTGCCTGCTGCTCCCTTCAGCAAGTGTACTTCAGTCAATCTGCCTATTCTATTCCCCACTCTGTCTCTGGTGAATCCTCTCACCACCCCACAACTCTGGCCTACACCCCAGCTTGCATGCATAAATAAATCTTAAAAAAAATTATGTATTTATTTATGCATATAAGAGGTGGGGTGTAGGCCACAGGCGGGGGTGGGGAGGTGAAAGGATTCACCAGAGACAGAGTGGGGAGCAGAACAGGCAGACTGACTGAAGCACACTGCTGAGGGAGTGGCAGGCGAGGCAGGAGAGGTCTGCTGTGCCATGTGGGTCAGCTCCCTGGCCAGGGATCGAACTCGTGCTGCAGTGGCTGTGATAGTGCTGAGACTTACCCTCTTGTGCCACTAGGGAGGCCCTATTTCCTCACAGGGGTCAAGAACATGAATTAACAACTTAAAGGAGGGGAAAAAAGAAATATACCAAGTTTCGCTAGCTCGCCAACCTCCAGCACATCCTTGTAGAACTTGTCATTGTAGCTGACTGGAAAGATGACCTGGTTTAATCTCTTCAACTGTTTAATATTGTGTGGTGTCACGTCTCCCAGCTCGATCCGGCTACTGGAACAAACCAAAATGTACTCAATAAAATATAATTATCCTTTATTTGTTAAGAGGAACATATCAAAAAGGGTACCAAGTCTTTTTACATGATTGATAAACCAAGTCCTTTCACAATGACCATATTTTTATTAAGATTATATTTACAAGGATATTTTGCCAGTCATTCAACTCAAATTCAACTCACAGCTTTCACACAATTATACACATAATCATCTGTATACATATATGTATTTTTATGGACAAATATAGTAAACAGCAATTACTAAGAAAGCCAGTAATTAATATTCTACATAAATGACAAATTTTCTTTGCATCTTACAATTCAGAAAAATATAGAAAGTCATCTAATATTGAACAAAAAGACTGATGATACCTAATATTGGAAAGGGGGTGGCTAATGGGATTCTGATATGCACTGCTGGTGAGAATGTAAAGTCAGATACAAAAAAAATCTCTGGAAGACAATCTAGCACTACATATTGAAAAGCCTAAAAGAAGTACAACTCATGTGTCCAAGTAATCCTCCTCTAGCAATTTACTCTAAGAAAATTATCCAAATTGCAAAAATTATGCACATCCTATTAACTGAGCCAAAAAACTACCCACATCAGAGTCATACCAAGGGATATGACTGGAGCCTACCCTATACCTTAAGAAGCAGAATCTCTGAAAATGAAACAAGGGCATACACATTTTGAAAAAAAAAAAAATCTGAATTTTAAAACTAAGTGCCAACATTAGCATTTGTAAGATATCAAGTATGATTTTAACAAGTGGTTAAACAATTGGTTCCATGGGAAGGAAAGGGATCAGAGCCAAAAACATTTCAGACTCAGTAAGTCATTTTGCCTACAGATCTGTCAACAAAAGGAATTTTTCATACCTCAAGTAAATTTCACTACCATAGCTACAGGTTAATCAAATGCTGTAAGACAAACTTGAATAGCACCTACAAAATTTCTTCTTCCTATTAACACAATCATTAGTCAAATTGCTTAAAAACTAAAATAAAAACATTAAAGAAACAACAAACACCACATCAAAATAAAAATTAGCTCAAAAGTAAACATAACAATCTGATTCAAACTAAGCAGCTAGAAAATGATTTAACCCTTTGCGCTCGAGGCCTTTTTCGCATGGCGAACCAGCAACTCCAGACGATTTCAGCTATATTAGATCCTACTTAAGACAATGCTTGATCCAGATCACAATAGCATTAGTCAAAAGCAGGGGAATGAAAATATACTCTAATCATTTGCATTACATGCACATAGGTTATGAAAACTGTTGAAGAAATGACTAAACAATGCTAACCATCACAAAGGCATAACGGCAAAAGGGCAAAAAAATCTGAGTGTCCATCAATAGGGATCTGCTTTTTTCAAAAGCACCATACATGTATATTATTAGCACAAAAGAGGGTGCCATTTTTTGGGGGGAGAGGAGCATATATTACCTATTTTAAAATATATATAATATAGTAATTTATTGTGACCAACACCCTGGCTTATGTTGTTATGTGTTTAAAGCTGAGCAGTTTCTTAGCAGTCATAAAATTCCATGGTGCTAAGCATTTAAGTAAAAATAGAGATTTCTTTGTTATATTCTCTTTCAATTCTTAGTGACCAGTAAATATTATCTCCTAGGTATTTGGCAGATATAATGTATTCTCTCCATGAGGCATGTCTTCTTCAACTAGGTTACATTTCATTTACCGTATTACTTCCCTCTTCATTAAAACACACCACTCTGGTTTTCTCTCTTTAAACGATGAATTAAATGACAACTCATTCCCAGTTTTTTTCTGATTAAAATCTACTGGGTTCGGGGCCTCCCTGGTGGCTCAGTGGTTGATCGCTGCCCTGTGGAGCTGTCGGTGATGTGAGTTCCACGCCCAGCTGGGGAGAATCCCACATGGTGCAGCAGACCTCTCCTGCCTCACCCGCTGCTCCCCTCAGCAGTGTATTTCTAATCTGCCTGTTCTGCTCCCCACTCCGTCTCTGGTGAACCCTCTCACGGCCCCACGCCTCTGGCCTGTACCCCAGCTTGTATGTATAAATAAATAAGTCTTTAAAAAAAATAAAATCTACTGGGTTCACTTACTAACCATCTATCTACAACTCATGGTTTTTGGTTTTTTTTTAAATAGGCAGATACTGTTATCCTGGGAAACACAGAGAACAACAGCTTACCTGCATGGTCTCTCTCTTTTTTAAGGATTCTTCCCATTTAGTTAACATGTTCATCACTTCACAAATTTTCTTCCTCCCCCCCCACAAAGATTTAAGTTTTATTATCTTATAGTGAATCTAATACACGGTATACTAAAAAAGTTTTTTATTTAAATGGGTAGAATAGAACACACTATTAAAAACCAGGGAAGAGGTAGCTTTAAATTCCCCCACCTAACTTAAATTAGTTACAGTCTTCCAATATTTTTTATGTACATATAAACATAATATTTTTATGGGCTTATGGGGAGCTATGAATATTGTCTGGTAGCAGCTTAAGAAATTAATCAAAGTTGACATTTAAGACTGTCAGAAAATGCTAGAAACTGAATTTCAGAGTGTCAATTAAATGTAATTTTGTCAGCAAAATTCACCTTCAAATACAGTTTAACTTCCATAAATATGGCATGACTGATTCAAACTGAATACTTGTGATCCTTATCACTAAGCTCTGAATTATTTTAAGATGTGCATATTCTAAATATATCAGAGTAATACATCCGTTTATAAGTATAATATAGCAGTGAACATTTAGTATTAAAGGCATAAACAGAGGATTAATCAGAAATGTCAAGAAATAATGAGAACACTTGATTGTAAATAACTGAAAACCTTTAGAAACAAACTTCTAAGTCAAAAAAATTTCACTCTCTATTAGAAAATTAAACAGAGCTCCTAAGAATTTTATCTGGGAATATAAAATTTTCTAGACTTGTTATGATCATAATAGCATAAATAACTTTGGTTTCAATAAATATTTGCACACCTGTGCTAACCCTGAGACGTAAAGGAGTTTACACCTACTAGAGAATACAGGTACATATAATACAAACTACTAGCATATACACACAAATCACAAAACTACTAAAAATGGAAATGATCCTGGGAAAGATTGAGCATGATGACTTTTGTTCCCTAGGAGGGTGTTCAGTTGGAGGGCAAGAAAGGCATTCTAAGGAGAGAGTATATAACATTAACAAAATATCAATGATGTATTTCCCAAAACTGTAGGCAATTTGATATGGTAAAACAAACTGCTTTGTGTATTTGTGGAAGTTGGGGTTGAGAGGAAGAAGAATCATTTTGCACAATGCACATCAATCAAGATGGCATTCTGTTGTCTCCTTTATCTGTATGTAATCTTTTGATGATCTCAAATTTAGTCTTGTGGTTTTAATGCTGCCAACTTCCAAATTTCTAACTCAGGCTCAGAAAGCATTCCTAAACTCTTTAGTAGACTCCTCAAATTAAAACATTCCAAAACTGGATTTCAGAGTTTTCCCTATGTTAGCTGATACCTTTCCCTCCTTGACTACAAGTCACTCTTCCCTCTAAATTTTTATTCAAGTATCATCTCAAGAAGGCTTCCCATAAAACATCTATTTTTCTTCTTTATAATATTCTCCACAGGCTTTCTATTAATGAGGATTTATGTCTACCTATAAGAAAGTCTGAAAGGCATCCCTTCTTGCTCTTTAGTTCTGCTGGCATATACTTGAGTTTATTCTTTTAATCTGACAGTTGGAAGTCATTGGTTTAATGTAATTGTGGACACAGACTGTTGAGGTTCACCAGCTTGGCAGTTTTGTTTACATCACAAAATAGCTGTTCCTTTATAGTCTGGTCTTTGAGGGTGGAGGTATTAATTTTCTTAGTTTTTTTAAAAAATTGTTAAGTTTACATAAAATTAAATCTATTTCTTTTGATGTTTAGTTCTAAGCTTTGACAAATATGTTTCACAAAACCACCACCATTATCAAGAAATAGTGATCCCATCACCCCAAAATTCTCCCTTATGACCATTTGTAGTTCAGTTATAACACCATTTCTCTAGCAACTAATGAAGATCATCTTTCTGTATGATTAGCTGCAGGTAACTCTTTCTGCCTTTAAGTCTTTCTTCATATCTCAAGAAGGGTTCCTATGAAACATCTATTTTTCTATTTAAATCTTTTGACCATGGTCTAGGCTGAGAATAAACTCAGAATTTCCACATTAATTAATTCATAAGGAAAGAATCCCCATTTTAAAACTAAACAGCTACCATCATACTGAATTTTAAGAGTCCTTTATATATTCTGGATAAAGGTTCTTTAATAGGTATATGATTTGCAACTCTTTTCTACCAATCCATGGTCTTGTCTTGTTTTCTTAATAGTGCATTACACTAATGTAAGTTGTCACTAATAGGAGAAATTGGGAACTATATCAGCCTCACAAATGTGACACTAAAACTCTATTTTTGCGAATCTAAAACTACTTTATTTTTTAGAAAAGATTTATTTTATTTATTTATGCATACAAGAAGTAGGGTGTAGGCCAGAGGTGCAGGGGGTGAGAGGATTTACCACAGACAGACAGAGCTACTGAAATACACTGCTGAGGGGAGCAAAGGGCAAGGCAGGAGAGATCGCTGTGCCATATTGGGGGTGTGTGTGTGTGTCAAACTCCTGCTACTGCGGCTGGTGATAGTTTGATAGCGCTGAGACTTAACCCCTTCACCACCAGGGAGGCACAAATAAAGATGTCTAAGAAATTATTCTCAAGACAGTAAGGAAAAAATCTGGAGAAGCTGTCTATCAATTCTGTACCAAGAATTGTATTCCAAACCTTGCTGTACACCAGAATCACCCTGCCAGTTAAAAATTCAGATTCTCAGATTCTCCCCCTTGGAGTCTTTACTTTTGTAAATAAGCTTGTAATATGTAAACCATATAAATTTAACCCTCAACCGGATTAATAAATTTACCAATGCATGCATGTAAATTTCTAAATCTGAGAGGTATGATGAGAGAAACAGAGGTGAAGGAGGGGCAAAGAGAAGAAGAATTGGTCCCTAGGAAAAAATCCTAAATGATGAGAGAAAATTGCAAGTAAAATGCTAAATATTTTCTTAAAGAAATATGTTATAGCTTTAATATATGTGCATAGTGACGAGGTGTGATGCAAACTCAAGTTTGCCTGACTATGAAGCCAGAGTTTTTAAATCATTACACTGCTTACTTCAGATAAGATTTTTTTAAAAGATTTATTTTTGTATACAAGCTGGAGTGCAAGCCAGAGGTGTGGGGCGATGAGAGGGTTCACTAGAGACAGAGTGGGGAGCAGAACAGGCAGATCGACCAAAATACACTGCTGAGGGGAATCGTGGGCAAGGCAGGAGAGGTCTGCGGCGCCATGTGGGAATCTCCCCGGCTGGGCACCGAACTGATGCCGCAGCTGCCGACAGCTCCACAGCGCTTTTAAAACATCTCCTCTACAGATAAGTCCCAAATTACCAGTGTAAAGGTTTAACTAGTCATGTGGTCACAAATACTTTACAAAAAATTTTAGTTTATATATTTAAACTAGAAGATTTTACATTGAGTTCACATTTCTGGGCCTCCCTTGTGGCCTAGGGATTAAGGCTCAGCAATACCACTTGCTATGGCTTTAGTTTGATCCCCTATAGGGAGCTAACCCATATATGGCTCAGCAGACCTCGCCTGTCTTACCCACTGCTCCCCATAGCAGTATATTTCAGTAAGTCTGCCTATTCCGCTCCTCACTCTGTCTCTGGTGAATCCTCTCACCACCACCCCCAACCCCAGTTCTACTCAAAAATAATAAATAAAAATAATTAACATTTCTTCTCATTTCACTCATTTACATTATCTGCTTGGGACCAGGTTCCTGTTGGCATCAGCACAGGTAAATTTATGATGTTATTTTTCTTTTTTCCCCCAAATTCATAACAATTGAGCCCTAACATATTTTTAGAATAAGGATCTAAGAGGGACAAAAGCACCCATGGAAATGTGTGCCAAGTCCTTAGATCTGGGAAGCGCAGGTATTCCTCTGTTGCAGAGAACGTTAGCTATTAATTTGTGTCAGCACCACAAATCAGTCAATTCTCATATAATTTTTGCATTTAGAACATGGTAATGTATATATAAAGGAAACATTTAATCTTGGCTCATAAAACAAGCAACATGATAAAATGGGATAATGTATGATAAGTATTTAGCATAGCACCGTCAGATAATAAGTACAAAAATGTCTTTAGCTATTAAGGTAATAAGTCAATTACTTCTTTAATTCCAGGAACAAAATTCAGTGGCAATATTCTTAAAGGCCACAAGATGGAGGTATGACCCCACAAAAAGAGATCTTTATCTACAAAGTTTGACTTTAAAGTTTTACAGCAAAGAAAAAAGTAAGCATAGTGAAAACTTAAAGGTTAACTGCATATTCTTCAAATGAGCATTAAATGCACCCAGGCACAAAACTCTTAACTACCTAGTCACTTCCTTCAGTGTTTGATTTGGAGGAGATCTTAGAAATCACTGTATGTATTCACCTTTATTTTACAAATGATGGAACTAAAGCCCAGCACACGCCTGCAGTTATATAGCCAATTGTCAAGGAAGTCAGAAACAGGCCTAAAACCACAAACTCCCTTTATAGTGCAAGGGCAACCACAACACATTCTCTCAAAGGAGTTCTTTACTCATCAAGGTTACTAACACAAAGAGATACCTAACCTGAAACAGTTACCCAAAGTGTACAAAGGACATCTGCATAAAACTCAGGAATTCTTCTAAGCAAGGATTAAAGTATGTGCAAGGTTCTTTGAGAAAAAATTTCAAGGGGGGGAGGGGGTTCCCTAGTGGCCTAGGGGTTAAGTATAGAAAGCTCCTTGTCACTTAGCTGTGGTCACTGGCCGAGTCTTCTCTCATTGCTTTTTTATAGATGTACATACTACTTAAAGCCCAAGAACCACCAAGTTCTCTGTCTTTCTTGGCTTATCTCTGTATCTTTTTTCCCCCACTAGTATACTATAGATACTATGTCTATTACATATACTAGTAGACTATGCTTCTCTCTTAGAGCTATTGTGAGGATTAAATGAGAATCTATTGCCTGGTAAAATGAAAGCACTTAAAAGTGGGCAAGAATTAGGTAGCTATAAAAAAGCAAAATGATAGAGCAGGCCTCAAAGGGCAGACTTAAGAGCAAAATGAAGAAAAAGCAGCTCAGAAGAGAACAATTCAACTATGATTCTAAGCTTTGTTTCTTGGTATCATAAAAAGTTAGAGCTGAGAGAGATCAGAAACAGCAAACACGCTATACACATACCACAGCACTACACCCCCACCCCCCTTTCTTTTGCATTCTGAGAATTCATTGAATCTAGCAAGAAATTTGATAAAATACTATTAACAAATCAGAACTGGCATATGAATTCTAACCTTTGGCTGCCCCTCTTCCGGTTCAAGATGTTCTCTTTAAAGACAAAGAAACCAAGGGCCAGAGATGAATATATTCAGAATATAGGTTGCACTAGCTCAGGAAAGGCAAATACATAGCTCCAATTATCCCTTTCCCACTCAACTAAGACATGGTGACTAACAATATTTTAATATAAAGCCAGGAGTGGCCTCTGAATCTTTCACCACACAGGTATAAACAAACACACACTTAGGCCCCAGTTGAAACACACAGAAATATCTACAGTTTAGTAAGGACTGAAGATGCCAAGGGAAGAGATCCTGTTTTACATAGATCTGTTTTTCCAAGGTATAGCACAGCACTGTTCAACAGAAATATAACTTGAGTCATGTGTAACTTAAAAAAAATTTTAACATCTAACTCAACAGACAAAACAGAAACGAGTAAAATGATTTCAACACATAAGAAAAATTATTAATGACTTCTGTACCTTTAAAATTTTTTTTCATACCAACTAGTTAAAACCAGCGTCTATCACTCTTACAGCACATTTTAACTCAAATGCCAATTTTCCTTGGAAATATTTGCTCAGTATTTACATTTCATAAAATTTACAGATTTATATATCCATGTTGTTCCAAATACAGAGTTCTCACTTAAGATAGAAAGGAAGCTTCTATTGGTTATTCTAGTACTCTAATGGGTTCTTGTAGGTTTTGCTTACCAAAAAAAAAACCATTTGAACAATTGAGAAGATCTATCTCTTTAGATGGCACAAAGCGAGAAGTCATAGTTAATACCTGGAGTAGAAAATTATTAAGTCAAAAGGATTTCCACTTGCCACAATAGAGCATGCAGCCAAGTAAAATAAAATATAGACATTAGTTTGGTCTGGTAAAAGCACTGCCTTTAAAAAAGGACAATGTTTTGTAATAGATAACTTAAACAACAGCTTTTCAACCCAGAAAGTCCTGATTATTGTTTTGCCAAGAACTGTCCACAATTTGGGGAAGAAATCATACCACTGATAACAAATAGCTCATCAATGCATACATCTGCATTGGTAGTTATACAATGATTCTATTTACAGATAGATGGAAACATCTAATCATCTTACAATTTTTACATCCAGTTGGTACCTGATTGTCTACATATTGAAATTTATATCTTAAAGGAAAGTTAAGTTTACCCTTATTTCTCATTTATATTAGGGCATAATATATATACATTTATAATATATATATAATTCAACTGGGTTTTGTTTTTGAGAATCAGGTAGGTTATTTGTTATACTAATTTATCTTAACAGAAAAAGGGAACATTACAAAAATATTTGTTAAAGTCTAATATCTCAAATTACTGGCTTCATAGTGGCAAGGAAGATAAACTACAAGTTTAACAAAATTTCCCAAATTCTAAGTTAGTCTCACTGTTATTTTTTCCTTGACTAAAACAGTTATCTGAACAAGCAAACAAGCAACCCGCATACTTAAATATTGTAAAGAACACAAATCTTGTTACAGCTCAATGATTTTTTACATATCAATTTATCTATGTAATCAACACCCAAGGGTAAAGATAGAGTATTTTTTACACTTCTGAGAAATCTTTTGTGCCCCTTTCCATTCCACAGGCTGTCTTGAGTTAATTATTTTGAGTTCTTCAACACAGATTCATTAGACTGTGGAAGTTGGTATTTTAACATTTCATTGAGTAAACTACAATATACTGTTTTTATGTTATCCCTGTGTATTTTCCCATCTTACCTTTGTTCACATGTGTTAACATGTTGTTAAAGTCATTTTTATTAGAACTAATTTATACCTCTTTATTACAATTGACAGTAAATGGCTTCAGTTTTACTTTCTATTATATGGACTAATCACACTGCCACATCAATAGTGGCTGTCTATGACATACCTTTTTGCTTGAACATCAACTTCCCTAGAGAGGAATAAAAGGTAAATCAGCTACCCAACCACGAATTCCACCTACAATGTACCTGGGTCATAAAAACAAGCTCCTTAGTACAAAGGAAGCAATATCCATAGATTTCAAATTTTTACATTGTGCATATAAATATATGCAATAGTTAATAACTGAAAATTTACTTGGTGGCAAAACAAACACATGCAAATACAATATAATGCCTCATTGTTTCTTATAATAAGAAGAAAAACTGAAGAAAAATAAGATAGTTTGAAAATGACAGGCAATATAGGCACTATGTAAAACATTTAAATAGATTGATTTAGAGTTGGGAGTTCTTTGTCTCCAATTTTAGAAATTTCGACTCCACTTACAGTTCTGTCAGCTCAAAATACAAACACTCAGCAAACAAAGCATCTTACAAAAACTATGTAATCAGTACCACTGTTCAATTTTCACAGGCCTTTCCAAGAGTCAGGACTGTAACACTGACAACATTGCATATGGTGACCAACCAGATTTTTCACTCAGGACCTTAAAATCTTTTAAATAATCGTTGTCTTCATTTGTTCAGAAGCTTTACAAGATTTATAAGTGGGAAAAAAATTTAAAAGTCCCACCTTATCTGGAAGTTAGCTCATTAGGGAAGTAAAAGGCACTATTACAATAAAATCATCTTCAAAGTTTCCCAGTTAAGAATACATTCTAAACCACAAATCATAAGAAGCAATAGGACTTAAGTATTAATTTTGGGCATAGTGGCTGGCATAAGGTACAGGATTGAGAATTACAGATTTCCTGTAAATTTGTCTAGGTACTCTTTTCTGGGGATTTGCCTCCATCAACTTGTTACATAAAAACAACCATTTTAAATAAACAGATAATTGACTCATGAGTGTATCAACTGAAGGAAAACTGAAAATACCACTGACTGCATTTCTATAGAAGTTAGGTAACAGAAAGAACATTACACCCTAGAGCAAGACTGAGCCACACCAAAGATTTTGGATCTAAACATCCAGAATAGTTTCTTAAACATCCTCTTTCGCACGTTTATGTACAGTTTCAAAATGGGAATTCTTCAGTCTCATTTTTATTACTTTAACATAACACAACATATATCTATCGAGTGTAAATGAGAATGTAAAAAGAGTACTCAAGAAGTCTAACAGAAAAATCTTGCCAAATTATATTGGATCATATATAAAAGAGCCAAATTTCTTAGATCATGATTCAAAAGCATAAAGTATTTTCCATGCCCCTCACTTACTATCCTGGTTGTAACACTTTAGAATTTTATGTGAAATAATACAGGTACTGTGAGAATTTCTTCATCATTTCTAAAATTTAATACAAAACATGTAATTCAACATTAGGCTGGTTTTTTCACTATTTAAAGCAAAATCAGAATAAGGAATCATGTTAAGAGTAAAGAGACAGACCTAAGTCCAAATAAAATCTTCTAAGACCTCTTCTGCGACCTAAAACAACACACAAATGCAAGGAGAGAATATTTGGAGTCTTGTTTTAGGCACTAGGAGACTATTTCAAAGACTGACTTTTATTTTATCCCTTTTCAAAAGTGTTCCTGAACAATTTGAAAGGCTTAACTAACTCAAAAGTCGCGATTCTTTAACCTACTTGCTATAATAGAAGAAACTCAGGTCTCTCAAAAAGATTGTAACACTGGCAAAACCCCATTTCTTCTCTAAGGAAGGTAAAGGGAAGTTCCAAGACGGCAATATTTTAAAAAACCATGTTGTGAAATTAACATTCCAACAATTCACCTTAACAGAAAGGTGACATCTTAACCAAACGGAAATAGTCGAACCAAAATAATTCTCAATTTTACCCAAGCGGGAAACAGTGAAAGGCAGAATATTAACTTTGCCAATCTCCTGAACTTTCCAGGTAAGCAAGACCCCCAGAGTAAACAAGGGCAATAGTAAACTATTAAAGCAATAGCTCCACCTACTGATCAACACCACTTCCTCAAACATTTGGCACCCCAAATCTTAAGTGCTCTCTCTCTCTACCCCTCCTCCATTTACTCTGACCCAACCCAAATCCAGTTGAGTCACTAGCCCTTAATACCCATCTCTATGCTCTTTATTCCGATTTCTTCTCACTCCAGAATGTTCTGCACGACTTCCAAGTATGAATAAAAATGGAAGATGTCAAAGATCGCCTTCACAAGTTCTAGTGTTGAGCCTGGATCGGATGAGGACATTCAAACCACTCCACTTGGAGTCGGGCCGGGGTACCTGAGCCTTTCACTCCCGACTAAGGCCCCAAGCATCTCAGAAGAGCTTTCCTCTGTTGCTCCACTCAGCTGCTAGTCTCCACTCAACCCACAATCGTCCTCCAGGCTGAAATCCTGGTTCCCCGGGTCCGGTCTCTGCTGACCCCTCAGCCCGCCAACAGCTCGAGCCGAGCCTCCGCCCCCTCCGTGAGCGAGTGAGCAGAAAATCTCAGCAATCTAGCTCCGCCGGGTCTTCACCCAGCGTTTCTTCCCGCCGGTCGGCCCTTCCCAGCTGCCCTTCCTCACCCTTTCATCTTCCCCGCCTGCCGAGGCCGTCGTTACCACCGATATCAACGCCGCCGTCGTCGCCGCCCTGAGCTCTCCGCGCTCTCAGCTCGGGCCACTAAACCCCACAAGCCGGCCTCCTCGCCTAAGGCTGGGAGGTGAGCGGGTGGCGGAGGCCGCGAGAGTAGAGCGCGGCCCTGCGTCTTCGGAGGGGGCGGAGAGGTCTCCCGCCGCCGCGCTGGTGCCGCCGCTTTGCCACACGTGCACACGGGGTACTCGGCTCCCGCCCGCCGCTGCCGCTGCCGCCGCCGCCGCCGCCAGCTAGACCCGCCGCTGCGCTGTGACCTTTCACCCCACCCCCTCTGTGCGCCGGCGCGTCGGCTGCCTCGTGCGCAGCCGCACTGCTAACCTCACGCACCCTTCCCCCTTCACTTCAGGACCTCCATGTTTTTCCTGGGCTGTGCCCTCCAGCGTTACTTTCCTCCTCCCATTTCTTACATCACTTGTGGGGCTTGCCCGGTAGGCCCTGGCGGTAAAATCCGGATTTTTCCACGCCTCCCTCTCCGTTTCCATTTTAATAAACTCGATCTTCCCTGACCCTGTTTTTCATAAGTTGATAGCCTCCAGAATGACCTTCAAACTCTCCTGTCTCCTAATTGGATTTTATGAACCTTGTTCTTTAAAATGTAACGAACTGAGTGCTTTTGAAGCAAAAAAAGCGTAATTAACAATTGGCCGGGTAACTTGATTTCCATTTAGTACGGCTCAAATTTTGATATCACGTGATTGCCCCGAATTGTTAAACCTGAGATTTTACCGGAGGGCCCCAGAGGGACGGAACTCCGTCGCCATTTCCGGTCTCCAGCGTAAACGTCACTTCCTTAGCAGTGCACTTTAACCCATTCCACCCACGCCTTCTACAATACACTTCATAATATAATCGTTGTGAAAATGTGTGTTTTTTTTTAAATCGCAAGAAAATTAATATTCAAATCATCTGCAAAAACATAGACCCTAGAGATGCTGCGCGCCCGGCTGGGGACGGTAGGGCGGAGCTTGTGGTCACGTGAGTGTCTAGGCCCGCCCCCCTCTGCAGCTGAAGACTTCCCCTCCCGCAGTGAGAGCCTCTGGGTCTGTGATCGCTACAGTTTCTGCACCTCGCGCCCCGGCAGGTGAGCGGCCACCGGTAACCGGCCACTGGTGGGCATAGGAGTAGGGTTGGGAGGAGGAAGAGAAGAGGGAATGTGTACGGCGGCCTCCACTGTCCGGGGGTTCATCCCGACTGTCATATTGCACCGACAGTTCATTTCATTTCTCCAGTTCTCCTGACTCCTGCTTCCCAACCTTGGGCTCCCCCTCCCCACCTATCCCCCTCCCCCCCCCCCCGCACATACACACACCAGCAGACCTAGGGATTGAGATTTCCATTTTTTTTCGGGTTTGGGGGTGAGTGCAGCCATTGTAGTTCCCTATTCGGAGTCTTTGGGGTTTGGGTAGTGGTTTTACTTCAGCTACACTCGGGGTCCCCCACAGTCTCTGAGTCCCATTCCCCAAAGCCCTTTCTATGGTAAAGGCCCTCCACCTTCAGCCTCGGGCCGGGGAGGTAGGAAAAACCCTGAAGGCAGAGGCGTCTCCTGTGAGACAGGCTTGGGAGGGAATGCCACTGATGTGGCCCTCATTGCGGAGTCACTGTAAAGCTTGCTTCCGAATGTGCTCTTAGTATTGGGTATCTGACATCCCTGCGGGAGTTATTCTATAGGTGGTCACATGTTTTGAAATGGGACTGTAAGGGTAAAAGGCCTTTTCCTTTCTCTTTTCTGATTTTATGGTGCAGAAAGGAAGAGGACAGATAAAAGACTGAAGATATACTAGCTTTAAAACAGTAGGTGTTGGTAATGCGACAGCCTAAATTGAATGGGGAGGCGTTGAAAAATGGTGTTGCGTGTCGTGATCAGCAGGGAACCCAGAGTAGCTTATAGAAAAGTGACTAGGTTTCCCTGAAAGGTACATAATCCTTCAGAAACTAATTGGGCTGGAAATACGGTTAAAACAAATGTATTTGATCGTAAATTTAAAGGTAAGGAGGTTCAAGAAGATACTGCTGACCGTATTTTCTGTCTCTGACATTCTCTTTTGCCTTGTCTCCCTAAAATCCTGCTTGTCACTCCTAATCAGTTCCTTTACCAGTGGTAAATTTTTATTAAGTAGCAGTTGTGTTCCTCCTTAGCGTTCTCCATTTGTAAAACTCAAAATGACCTCTTCAGATTTTGATGAATAGTATTTTGTGAAAATACAGAAATTATTTTGCTTAGGTATTTATTCAACCCAGTGTGCTCCTGTTGCATATATAATGTGGTAACCAATGTTTTGACTCCAAACAGTGTGCTTTAGGGAGGAGTGTTTTTCAGTTTGGGGTTAAACTCTTTTATTTATATTGCAAACTCGGAAAATTCCTTGCTTCTTTTAAATTGAAAAGCCTAAAAGAAACTGCAGACTTGGTTTTTAAAATTTTAAGTTATGTTTTTTCTCAATCTGAAAAATGTTCTGTTAAATCTTAGTTTTCTAACCTGTGTAATTGAACAAGCTATTAAAAACCAGTTGAAAAATGAAGAAGATGGAGTCATTGTCTTTGAATGGCAAATGTTATTAACTTATTTTTTGTTTTTTGGTATCTTTCCAAATTCTCTACAATAAACTGTTTTTCTTTGTCAAGAGGAGCAAACATTTGAAATTCTAGAAGAGCAATTTTACAAAACATTTTTATGCTAAATTCAAAATAGAAAAACTGGCTTATTAATGCTCTTTACTAGAAAATATATCCTTAAAGAGCTTTCTTGCTTCCCTAAGTAATAAAGATCACTATTGTGGATTTACAGTTGCAGCATTTTGTACTTATTCCCTATATTGCACAATAGTACTAATTTATTGGTAAGTTTAGGTGGCCATGCCTGCTACTGATATAAATGTTTTCTCCATTAATTTGCTCCAGAGTAAGATTTCCTGATCTAGGGGAGAGGAAAACATAGCAGTGTTGCTTCATTGCCCAGGTGACATTCCACCAAATAATGTGACATTCTTTAAGGGCCTTGGAAGGCCAAACCAGTCCTATCTGGGTGAGACCAACATGAGAAAGAGAAAGCCAACTCAAAGCATTAATTAGAGGGGAAAATGTCAATGTAAAAAGGTTGAATGAGTCTGCAGTTTTACTTTGCTAATCTCCCAATTTTAGGGAATTTATGAACACAGTAACAGACCACTGAAAAAATCTGGAAGATTAGCAGCAGGAATTAGAGACTAAATTGCTACACAAGTTGAGTATGAAAAAGAGCTTTGATATAGACAGTTCTCTGTCTCTGTCTCTCTCTCTCTGTCTCTCTCACTTTCACTCACACACCGCACACAGGATTTGAAGCTTGGAAGCCATTTCTGAGACTAGTTTTATTACCTTTTGAGTATTACATGTAGAAATTTTAGCATTCATTTATAAAATCCAGTATTAAATGGCACACAAATGTTTTTAATTGTAGGATCCCTGACACCTCCTGTGGGTTTACTGTGAGGTCTTTCATATACGTCACTGCCTTTATGGATTATCTCCACCACCAAGAATGTGTTATTCCCCCATGGGCACAGCTAGCCACTCTGTCCTAAGACTATTACAGAATATTTTCTGTTCCTCTATTTTTACTTTTAGCATGTTGTTTTAAATTGCTATTTGCTGGCCTATTCCTTGGTGAACTGTAAAGCTAGGAGTTCAAGGACAGTGTCTCTTCTGTTGTATCTTCAGTAGTAGGGTGCTAGAGTGCTAGAGTACCAGATAGATACTCAGTAAATTATTTGTTAAGTGAGTGTTTGACAGTTGGACAAGAGATTAAAGTATTTTAAAGCTCTCGTAGAATATGGCTTCTTCTACTATTAGTTTTTGAATGTAAATCAGTAATGTGCCTCCTTAGTGGAGCAAGGGGTTAAGTCTCAGCACTATGAAGCTATCCGCAGCCACTGCAGCATGAGTTCGATCCCAGCCAGGGAGCTTCCCACAAGACGCAGGAGACTTCTCTCTCTCCCGATGCACCCCTTAGCAGTGTATGCCTGTTCTGTTCCCCACTCTGTCTCCGGTGAATACTCTCACCCCCCATACCTCTGGCCTACACTCCAGTTCTAGTATGCATAAATAAATCTTTTAAAAATATACATATAAATCAGTCAATAGAATAGATGTAAACCTCAGGTGAGCTTCATTAATGCAGTAACCGACTTATTTTCCCAGAATATATGTTTGTTGCTAAGTGTGGTTATCAACCAAATATGGAAGAGTTGTGAGTTACACTTAATGGAAAAAGTTGCTGTAAAAGCTACAGTGATGCATCACTGGACTAAGTCAAAGGATCATCATTAAATCTCTGCCACATTAGTTATATGATCTGTTAAGTAAAGTTAGGGGTGAAGGCTTAGAATTTGTCTCAGGGTTATTGTGAGTTCAAGTGAGATAAACTGTAAATAATCTGTGTGAAAATATTTTTTTAAACCAAAGGGTATGTAAATGTCAAGCAATAAAGTGCAGACTTTAGGAGATTCGCTTTCCTTATCATATGGATCTGGATTCAAGTTCTCCTACAGCTTATTTTAGCTGTGTCACCTTGGAGAGTTTACTTAATCTAAACTTAGATTTCCTCGTATTTAAATATATCCCATATGTACTATTAAATGCAGAGAATACATGTCTGTTACATACTTGTTAAGCATTTTCTTACACTTTATTGATACTTAGAGTTTATATACTGAATTTCTAAAGGAGATGTAGGCATTCCATAAAACTGAACACCAGATTTAGGGTATGAAGAAAAGAATAGAAATTGAAATGAGACTGTACAAATTAAAAGAGGAACAAGAGAAGTGTACTTCTAGCAAAGATTCTGAACTAGATTTTTTAATCGAAACTGAGCAATGTCATCATATAATATGTGGTTTTAGCAACTGCAGTGACTTAGGATTTACTATATAAGGATTTTCCCAAGCTCATCATCAGTAATACTTGGAATTAATATAAGAGTTTTCATTTCTAAAGTTTTTATTTTAAAAGTGAATTGTAGATATTTATTAAAAGCGTGCAGACCTAGAGACTTTTGAGTTTATGCTTATGCTTAGAATTTTTACCTTTCATCAAAATGTTTTTGTATTTTTTGTTCCTCTAGAAATAGGAATGTAGAGAATATAATGGAGACATGAACTAGAATAAAATTTTCCTCTTAAATGATGACTCATAAGGATTAGTGGTTTTATATTGGAAAATATCTTTAAATTAAACAGTAGGTGAAGTATAGCTATCATGAGTTCATGTTTCACCTTAGTCCTGAAAAAAAATTACTCATTTGTTCTAAGAAAAGATTTTTTAAAGAGATTAATGAATATTTCCTTTTAATTCAAGTTCTCTATTATAGTAAAATAAATTGTGGTCAATGAGAATGTTTTCCACTTAATTTCTTCCTGTAGAGACCTTGTTTTACTATATTCTTTTTTTCCTATTGTGAAATGAAAGAGACTCTGGCTTATATAAATATTTATACACACACGTATTCACACACATGTACATGATACATATATGTATAGTGTGTGTATATATTACGTGTGTGTATATAGTGTTAGGTATATTTAGAAAGACAGTTGAATAAATGTGTATCTTCATACTGATGGAACCTTTATTTTTACTTAAAGCTATTAAAACTATCCTTAAAATTTGTCACTGAATAAAATTATCTAGTTAGTTTATGTGAACACCTTTTATTTGTTCATAGTTAGCCATTTAATAAATTTTACAACTTTAATTAATCAGTTTGTAAAAATTGATGCTATTTCACAGGTATATTCAAATTTAACATAAGATTTTTTGTTTCTGTTTTAGTATCAGTATGACTGCCTCATACAACAAAATTTTCAGGTTTGAATCTTAATGCTCTCTGAAAATATTTTAACTTATCCAGATAACTGAGTAAGTTATTAAATTGTATAGGTGCAGATATATTTTAAGACTTATAAATGCAGCAGAATTTTAAAACGCAAGAGAAAATCCCAGTTTATAGAGGAATTTAATACATGACAAAGTGATATTTTAATCCAATGGAGAGAAAAAAATATATATATACATAACTTGACACAACTTGTCTGTTTTTAGAAAAATGAAATTAATCCAATACTTTTCAGCATATGCAAAAACAAAATTTCAGATGAATGAAAAGCTTAAATGTAAACAAAACATTTAAAATATAATCTTCTAAATTTTCTTTAGGCATACTATCTAGATGAGATAGGAACTGAGATAGGAAATCTAAAACCCATAAAGAAAAAAGACCAGACATGATGTGAGATTGCATAGAGATGAATTTTTCAAAGGCAAAAATAAAGGACAAAAGACAGCCTTTTAAAATGTCTGCAAAATCATTTTAAAAACAATAATATATTTTTTAAAACTCCACAAAGTAGAAACATAGGTAAAACATCTAACTAAAACTTCAAGAAATCCAAACATGTAATTATTCTTTTCTGACTGGCAAAAATTAAGTGGTAAGCTTACTATTAGCAGGCATGTGTTTTCATAAGATGCTAGTGGGGATATGAATTGTTAAAGGCTTTTTAGTAGACAGTATCTGTTCATATTGAAAATAAATACCATTTTGCCCGGCAGTCCCACCCTGTGGAATCTTTTTTTTAGAAATAGAAGCAAGGGTGAGTAAGCAAGTGTTTATATGAGCATTGATTGCTGCAGTGTTTATAGTGGCAAAAACCTGGGAACAAAGGGAGTGCCTGTCAATAGGGGTATTGTTATATAAATTTTGACTCCTGTGGCAGGTGATGGTATGTTTTTAAGTCATTAAAAAGTGGGAGCTTAATCTACTGGTGAGTTAAGATTTCCAAATAGATCCTGAAATCATTTCCTTCCTGTATCTTTGGTGAGAACTGTAAAGTTTTGAGAAGTAGATACATGAGACCCAATTATTATATAACAGTTGAGAAACAACCTGAGTTTTTTTTTTTTAAAGATTTATTTATTTATACATACAGCTGGGGTACAGGCCAGAGGCGTGGGGCGGCGAGAGGGTTCACCAGAGACAGAGTGGGGAGCAGAACAGGCAGATCAGAAATACACTGCTGAGGGGAGCAGCGGGCGAGGCAGGAGAGGTCTGCCGCACCATGTGGGATTCTCCCGGGCCGGGCGTCGAACCTGCGTCGCTGCTGCCGACAGCTCCACAGCGCAGCGCTTAACCGCTGCGCCACCAGGGAGGCTCCCACAACCTGAGTTTTATATGTGCTTATATAGTTGTCAACATTGGAAGAAAGAAGTATGAAAGGGGAAGTAGAAAGATAAAAGGCAGGGTATCCACAGTAACATGCATGGAAGACTACATGTTTGCATGTATTGTAGATGAATTATGGAAAGAATCACCATATTTAGTGATTATCTCAGAGTGGTTGGATAGGCATTTCAGGTGATTTTTACTTTTCTCCTTATACTTTTCTGTTACGTATTTTTATTTTTATAATGAACATACTCTCCTTAGGTATATATAGTATAAGTAATGATTCAGTGAGAGATCAGACAATTAACTTGGGTTTTTATTTCTTGTTTTAGTATTCATTGAATCATTCAAAAATATGTTTAACTAAGTTTCATAGACAATACATGTACAAGTACAGTAAAAATTATATATTCATATGTGTATGTGTGTTTTCCCCCTCTCCGTCCTTAATCTTTTTTTCCGTGTATTTGTTCATAGAGGTAGCACCTCTTCAAATTACTTTGAATCCTACATTTTTTACTTAGTATTCTTACCTTGGGAGCCTTTCCCCATTGATACCGTTAAAGCTATTCTCATCTGTATATGTGTGTGTACGTTTATACATATATAATTTATTATATATACATAAATTATATATATAATTTAGTATTCTATTGTACTAATGTATCATCATAGCCATAGGTAGCATTTGCTGAGCGTTTACTTCTGATCTAGACTTTTCTTAATACTTTAGATGTCTTAGTTCACAGAAGCCTAATAACAACCTTGTAAAATAGGTATTGCTGCCATCCCCTTTTAAAAAATGAGGCAAATTAGGCATAGGGTAGTTAAATATCCTCTGTTGTCATACAACTCCTAAGTGATAGGACTGGGGATTTGAACCCAGATGATTTCTTACCAGAGATTGCTGTCTTAATAGCTCTGAGCATACAGTCTCTTACACTACCGTAAGTTTGGTAGCCTTATTAGTGGACTTTCTAATCTTTTTAATAAGAAATAGTGCTGTGGTAAATATTTTTTTTTTCCATTTTTTTTTATTGTTATTTGTGTCTTTTACATTTTGTATTCCCCTTGGGCAGCCCACCACCAATTCACCTGTGATCCATCTCCATGGTCCCCTGTATTCTCCTCTCTTCCATTTTGTGCCCTTATCCTCCCCTCCCCCCTCCCCCACCGCTGAGTGTCTCTCTCCCACCCCGCCTCCCTCTAGTCCTGTTATAAGTGAATGTGGTAAATATTTTGAAAATAGAGCATTTTGTCCACATAAAATATATTCCTAAAAATGGAAGAGCTGTGCAAAAGATATGTACATTTTGAATTTTGGTGAATATTGCCAAATTCTTTTCTAATATAGAGAGGCCTGAAGTTCCTATTTGTCTTCAGTATCTGACCAAAATGTGCCATTTAACTTGAACCTTTGGGAAGCAGAATAGCTCAACATTTGTAGCATTCCTGAATTATGTGTGACTTAACATCATGTGATAGCAATAGGTCACCACATATCTGATCAGTGTAACAACGTCAGTATAATCAAGGCCTAACATTTGAATTTCTTACTACTTTCGAAGAACTAGTAAGCTCTCCAGATAGAACTTGGTATATTCTCTATATGATTTGTACATTGAAATTCTATCAGTTGATGTTTGAATGTATATTAGGGTAAAGTGGTGCAAATTATATATTAACTGAGAGTTGCTGATTTTATCTACCAAAATAATTATGTAAAGAATTTCAAATAAAAAGGGAAGCAGATTGACAATATGAGCATTGAGAATATAATAGCTCGAAAATATAAGAATAGCTGTACCTTTTCATGTGCAAAATGAATTTTCAGTAAATTGTAAGTACTAGTGTTAGGTAATACAGAATTAGGCAGTAAGGGGCTTTATTCAGATGAGTTGCAAAATTCACAAGTTGCTTGGAATTATGTTCTGTGTCCTCTACTTCATTTGTTTCAAGGAAGGAAAAAAATATCTCTTATGAGTAGTTCCCAAAACAGTCTGACTAATATCAAACTCTTGAATATGATCCAAAGCAGACACTTAAAATATAGAATCTGCTTAGGCCCCAGCCTAGTGTACCTACAGTGCTTAAACTAGATTTATAGTGCCTGCTATTGTTTAGTGGTGTGTGTTTTTGTTTTTTTAATATGATCTCATCCTCCCCCAAGGTACTGTTGGATAAGAGAGTGAAGGAAGTACCTAAAAAAATAGGCAGAGAGAGGCAGCCTCTCCATCCTTTAATGTAAACTTTCTACCTCAAATTAGAGCAGTATAGAACAACAGACAATAACTCTCCCTGTCTCTACCTTCCAAATGAATCATTGAACCACAGCAACTTTGACATCCAGAATATTAGTGCTTAATTGGAGTCTTGAAAGACAAAACTCTTCCATGGATAGAGTTAGGATTTTCTTAAGTCCCAGCCCAAGTTATTGGCTTCACGCTGTGTTGTGAAAACACCGATGAATAAGTTCTTTGGAGGCATATCTGACTTCTATACTCCTGATCTGTTAGGAGACTGTGAAAATTCCTAGAGTTTGTTGAACTTGACAAGTGAGTGCCCACACAGTCTTATTTGGAGCCATATGAATTCATTCTAAACAAACAGACAAAAACCTGTTTGGTTGTTTTCAACTGTTCCCCTTGTGATACTCCCAGGTTAAGTTTCCCTCACCAGCCTCATAATCCATGTAGTCTGTAATAATTTTTAGTTAACAAGTAAAACTGAAGTGAATACAATGTGGTCTGTGTAAGCATTATGCCTTTAGAGTAGTTGTGTTGTTAGTATGTTGTGCTTTTAAAAAATAATTTTATTGAAGTATAATTGACATACTTGCATTTAATTGAAGCGTTCAGTCTGATGTTTTGATGAATGTATATGTACTCCAGAAACCATCACTACAATCGATATAGTGAGCATATCCACTAGCTCCAAAGGATGTTTCCATGTGCTTCTTCATGAATCCTCCATGCTTCCTCCCTTCTGTCCCCAAGCAAACACTGACCTGTTTTTTTGTCACTAGGTTAGTTTGCATTTTCTGGAATCTTATATAAATGGAACTATTTTCTTTTCAGTCTGTCTTTTACTTAGCCTAATTACTTTCAGATTCTTCTAGATTGTTATGTTTCAAGGACTCATTTTTTTTTTTTGCTTTTCTTTTATATGGATATACCACAGTTTGTTTATCCAAAACGTATTGATAAATATTTGGATTGTATTTCCATCTTCCCCCTGTTTTATGAATAAAATTGCTATGAACATCTATATAAAAGTCTGTGTTTGAACATACACTTTCATTTCTCATGGATAAGTCCCAAGGAGTAGAATGACTGGCTTGTATGCTTAACTATTTAAGAATCTGCCAAATTGTTTTCCAAAGTGGTGGTTCCAGTTTTACATCCTACCAGTAGTATATGAGAGTTGTAGTTCTACATAATCACCAACACTTCCTGTGATCAGTATTTTAAAATTTTATTCATTCTTATAGGTGTGGAGTGGTATTTTGCTATAATTTTATTTATTTTTCTTTAACTTTTTTTTATTTTTGTATAGAAGAACTGAGGTGTAGTCCTGAGGTGGCGGGGGGGTAAGAGGACTCACCAGAGACAGAGTGGGGAGTAGAGCAGGCATATTTACTGAAACACACTGCTAAGGGGATCATTGGAGGAGACAGGAAAGGTTTGCTGCCCCATGCCATGCTTGGGTTAGCTCCCTGGTGGGATGAACTCAGGCCATAGTGGTGATAGCACTGACACTTAACCTTAGGCCACCAGGGAGCCACTGAAGTACCTTTTTTTTTTTTTTTTGGCATTTATATATTTACTTTTCTATAATGACTTATTAAAAAACTATTCCTTAGTACACTTAATTGCTTTTGCGCTTTTGTCAAAAGCCAGGTCGACCATTTACTTGTATTGTTGTACGACCTTTTTAAACTAATAAATGTTTATACTTTTTAAAATAATAATACCAGATAAAATAATAAAGATATTATTTTGTCCTTTGTAGAATTAATTGTTTTAAAGATTTATTTATGCATACAAGAACTAGGATGTAGGCCAGAGGGGTAGTGAGAGGATTCACCAGAGACAGAGTCGGGAGCAGAGCAAGCAGATTGACTGAAATACACTGCTGAGGGGAGCAGCAGGTGAGGCAGGAGAGGTCTGCTGTGCCATGTGGTAAGCTCCCTGGCCTGGGCTTGAACTCATGCTGCAGTGGCTGCCCGGTACGTTCAGTATTGAGACTTAACCCATTTTGCCATAGGGAGGCCTCCTTTGTAGAATTATTTAGTAGCCTATTATTCATAAAATTTCACAGAAACCTGAAAGTATAACATTTTAAACTCCTGTCATAATTTTTTATTTACCATCAGAAGATCATTGTATATTTAGCCTCATGTAAATCCTGATTTTTTAAAATCTTGGCCCTTGGATATTAGGCCAAAATGGGTATTCAGTGCACTTCAAAGAGGGTATATCAGTTTTCACTTAGTGAATGAAAGTACCTGTTTCCCACACACCTTTGCCTGTACTGTCACTGAGCATTATATAATAATTACCTATAGTGTGTCAATGTGCTTTACTGTGTAACACGAGTATTTAGTGAACACACAGAAGTGGTCTCTGTTTTCCTGGCATTTGCAGTCTTACACTGAACAACTCGTTCACAGGTTTTTAATTATACTGGGGGCGAGTGCTCTAAAGGAGCAATATTGAAGACTGTGAGCACATGCCAGGGGAACTGGAAGTTAATTCCTTAGCAAACCATACTATTGAAATTCTCCATCTGTGATTAAGTCCTTCTCCTGTACCCACAGCCAGTTTAGTTAAATAAATCCTGGTTGTTATTAATCATAAAATACCAGACAGACCATTAGAAGTAAGGATTTCTTGTCCTCTGAATTGAAAATACCTGTGAACTTTTGACTAAAGTCCTATCTTTAAATCCATGTTGTGATTTTTCCCCCCACTTGTATTAAGCAGTATTCTTTTGTTCTCGTTTTGTGCCTTTGGTCATATTTTCATTGCAGAGATTTTATGAATTTCTCACGTGAACCTATTTATGGTGACATTTCTTTTTTTTAAAAAAGATTTATTTATTTATGCATACAAGAGCGGGGTGTAGGCCAGAGGTGTGGGGGGGGGGGGATGAAAGGGTTCACCAGAGACAGTGTGGGGACGAGAACAGGCAGATTGACTGAAATACGCTACAGAAGGGAGCAGCAGGCAAGTCAGGAGAGGTCTGTTGTGCCATGTGGGAAGCTTCCTGGCCGGGGATCGAACTCGTGCTGCAGTGGTTGCAGATAGCTTCACAGTGCTGAGACTTAACCCATTGCACCACCAGGGAGGCCCTAGGGTGACACTTCTTTTTAAACATTGGGCCTAATATGCCTTTGCACAGTTTGTGAACCTTTTCTTCTACATAAATGATAGCAAAGACCCATTTAAATATATAAACATCCTCTTATAAAAGAAATAGCATTTTCACGCAACACAGTTGATACTGACTCTTAGAGGTCTGTATATTCATATGCCACTTCAGATACACGCATTGCTTATATTTGTCCAGTTTGGATGCTCACTATACCATTTTGGTTTGTTTTTTTATTTGTTTGTTTTTGGTAAAGTAATCACAATTTTTTATTAATTAATCAACATTCAAAAAGTTATATTGGCAATGTGACACTTTTCATATGGCAAGGTTTTTTAAAAATAATTAAATTTATTTTCTTACAATTTGTTCAATTTTTTACAATATGTGATTTCTCCCCTCAGGTGTAGCCCTCATAGTTCACCTACCACCATAACACCGGTAAACCATTACCCTAGTCCCTTGTGCTTTTCTCGCTCCTGTTTCGATCCCTCTCCCTCCCTTTCACTTGCTGGACACCTCAGATCTATGGTCAGCTTGCACGTTTTGTCTTTTTCTAGCCCTTGGTTTAACTTCTCTGTATTCCACATATAAGTGAAACCATCTGATATGGCAGTTTTATTTTATTTTTTATAAAGATTTATTTATACATATAAGAGCTGGGGTCCAGGCCAAAGGTGTGGGGGTGGTGAGAGGATTCACCAGAGATAGAGTGGGAAACAGAACAGGCAGACTGACTGAAATACACTGCTGAGGGGAGCAGTGGGCAAGACAGGAGAGTTCTGCTGCGCCATGCGGGAAGCTTCCTGGCTGGGGATCGAACTCATGCTACAGTGGCTGCAGACAGCTTCATAGTGCTGAGACTTAACCCCTTGCGCCACCAGGGAGGGCTGATATGGCAGTTTTAAAAGAGAAGTTTCTAAGTATTTGAGTAGTACCTTTTATAATAAATAGTTGTAAAATTTCTGGGTTGACTACTTTTGAAAAGGGGTAATTCTCATGCATGACTATTGGCATTTTTTTTTTTCAATCGCTAAGGTTAACTTTATAGGCAGTTTATCTGAGAAAACCCATCTAAAAGCCAAATAGCCGTTGGAGTACTTGTGTAGAGCGTTTCTTTGAGTTGTACAGACCATAGAGGTTAAGGAGTCTCTCAAAAGAGAATTTGCTAGGGAAAAAAATTGCTTGGTGAGACATCAGATATGGTATTCACAGTATGGGGTTGGTTGCTTTATCTTGGTTTCACTCTATTTAAATTGAATAAAATAGACTAGTAAAGTGTTAAAAAAATACAGTAACAACAAAAAATGGGAAACTCTAGCTACTCAGTACGAAAATTATTAGGTGTAAACTATGGTAGATGTTTAGTGGAATGTTCTTTAGTTTAAAAATAATGCTTATGAAGGGGCCTCCCTGGGGGTGTAGGGGTTAAAGTCTCAGCACTATGAAGCAGCATGAACCCAGGCCAGGGAGCGTCCCACATGATACAGCAGACCTCTCCGGGTCTGGCCCACTGCTCCCCTCAGCAGTATATTTCAGTAGATCCATCTGTTCTGTTCCCTTCTGTGTCGCCGATGAATCCTCTCACCCCCTGCAACTCTGGCCAACACTCCAGTTCTTGTATGCATAAATAAATAAAAAATGAATCTTAAAAAAATGATGCTTATGAATAACAATGTGCAAAATTGTGTTTCTGTATTTCATTACTCTGATTTCCACTTTTGTCTATATATTTTGTTGTAGCCTATCTCCGTAGTTTTTTTTTTAAGATTTGTTTTTCTTTATTTATGCACAGAAGAACTGGGGTATAGGCCAGTGGTGCAGGGGTGAGAGGATTCACAAGAGCAGAGTGGGGAGCAGAACAGGTGTATCTACTGAAATACACTGCTAAGGGGAACAGTGGATGAGACGGGCTGTCTGCTGCACCATGTGGGTTACCTTCCTGACCAGGGATCTGATGGAACTCAGGCCACAGAAGTGACAGTGTTGAGACTTAACCCTTAGCCCACCTGGGAGGCCCTGTAAACTATTTTAGGTAGTGATCTACTTTTGCCTTTATTCTTAACCTGTTGGTCTATTCATTATATTTTTAAAATAGCACTGTGAAAATATGTATACATATAAAAAAACATCCTTGAAATTCTCCCGTCTTGTTTTTTAATTCAGTGAGCCAGTAAAGGCACATGGGCCCAGATACTGTCTGTCTTTCTGTCTTACCATCCTTTGTAAGGTGGCCTGTCTGCTTGGATTAACTTCCTTAAAAGGTCCTAAGGTGGATGCATGTCTCATGCAGATGACCACACCCTAAGGGAGAAAAGACTGTTTCTCTTTGCCTCTGTCTTTTAAAAGAGCAAATAGTCATTCCCAGAATTTTTCTGCAGATTTTGCTTAACCTGTTAGTGATCAGAACATCATTACAGGTTCATTTCCAAACTAGCCATTGGCAAGTGAACTGGAATTACCTTAGTGGGCTTATCAGAATTTGAATCAAGTTAGGAATTTGTTGGCAAGGAAAAATGGGGAGCTGATTATTCGTACTCAATGGTTTGCCACATAAGCCTTTCCACTAGGGTTGCTAGGTAGATCGATTAAATGAAGTGACTAGGAAAATGCTTTACAAAATGATTTAGTATTATATAAATGTGATGTTACTGGCAGGAACTCTATGTAGTCTCTAACTCTTTGACCAAGCATAAAAATACTCAACAGATTTATGATGGCTCTTTCTAAGAAGATAAACTGAATAAAAGTAAGTATTGGATTGTAATCAACTAGATTTTTCTTCATCTTAAAAAAATCAATTATTTCCAAAGATAGTCTTTAATCAGTTGACTACAGCATACTTTTTCAAGTGTTACATTCAAATAATACTTCAGTACCAGTGATATACCCTCAGATTTTTGCATGTAAATAGTTTTGAAACTTTGTTTTTTAGCTTTTATGTAACATATCACTCTTGTCCCCAACCCGCATTATCACCCAAAACTAGTAGCAAAAAGTAATTATTTCTGGAATAATGAAATTACCAGATATAGTACATTATTAACAAGTTTCGATTTAGAGTGGACTGGTAAAATGGAAGAAAAAGAAGGGGGCCTCGGTGTTGTTTGTTACTGCAGTGTTCTGCAGCATGTGGGGGAGAGACTGATGACTCAGTAGATCAGATGGCTGCTTATGCCAACTTTCTGGATTTTTCCCCTTCTACAGCAGGTTTTTTTTTTCTTAATTTTTCACAAATATGGAAGGAAAAAAGACCTACAATTTTTAACTTAAAGAATCTGAGTTATAAATCTTTTTTTTATTCTTAAAGTGGGATTCAGTCATAGGCAATTTTCTTGTATAATCATCGAGTTGATTTATTTATAAGAATTTTCATGAGAGCAGTTGTTTTCAAAGTAGCAATCATGTTTTTATGTTTTAAATGACTGAGAATAACAAGAGGAGCTCTACATTGTATTAAGAATTTGTATTAAGAATGAGTTATTAAATATAAAATAAGATCTTAAATGATGTAGCACTAAATAATATCTTTATTGTTTGGACCTTAGTGATATTTAAGATTAACTTTCACTATATCACCTAATTTACAATATAATTTGGTTATTGAAAGTTTGAATGTCTTAGGAGATTGTTTTCCTAACATCTTTAGATGTCTCTGCTTTTTCACTTAGAGGAATAAGCATGTAGTAGGGAAGCAGAAGATTTTAGTTGAGTATTTTTCTAGATAAAAATGAAGAGTTATTAGTGGGTATAAATTAGTATGTTGTATAACCATGCTTAGCAAAGTGCTGCTGTATGCTTAGTCAAATTCAGTGGTTAAGTTAATACATGTAACTAATGAATCATTTTGGCTTTATTTGTAGGGAGAAAGCACTTTGATATTTTTCTTGTAAAATAGATATGTGATGAAGTAGAGTACAAAACTTATTTTGGCTTAAGAGGATTTACAAGGAACAGGGAAATTTCCTTGCTATAGTACATTGTCAAGACTGGAATGGCAGTTGAGGAAAGTTGTTTATTCAGTGTTTACTTGTTTCTCAGCACTTGCTTTGGTGAAAAATCTTGACAACAGGGCCTCCCTGGTGGTGCAGGGGGTTAAATCTCAGCACTATCAAGGTTTTTGCAGCCACTGCAAGAGTTTGATCCCTGGTCAGGAAGCTAACTCTTATATGGCTCAGCAGACCTCTCCTGTCTTGCCCGCTGCTCCCTTCAGCAGTGTATTTCAGTCAGTTCTCCTGTTCTGCTCCCCACTCTGTCTCTGGTGAATCCTCTTATCCCCCACACCTCTGGCCTACACCCCAGCTCTTGTATGCATAAATAAATAAAATAAATTTAAAAAAAATCTTGACAAGTATAACAGAATTCCTGTATCAGAGTAATTGCAAATTTTTATGTGTCAGAGAGCCTGTTACCTTGGAAATTTCTCAAAGTGCATACCTGTTAAGATGTTGCAGAGTCTGAAACATTGAACCGAGGAAAGCATTTTCAATCCTATCAGAAAATAGTACTTTAAAAGTTAAGTAAACTCTTGTGAACTGGGACTTCTTTTCCAAAGCTGCTATTGCTGTGCCTATGTTGAAGGACAAGAAGCAAGTTCCTTGGTAGAAAATGAGACTTTGGTTGTGCCTCACCTCTCTTGTCAGTTCTTTAACTTTCCTTGACGCTTTGCCCTAAATGTCTTGCTTTCCTAACCCACTTTTGAATTCCTATTCCCATTTCACAAAATAAAGAAAACAGGCTAAAAAATTATACTGGTTCAAGTGTGATTATTAAGTTTTAGTTTTCTAGGAAGTTATTATTCAGTTTGTTCATTATTTGAGTATTTTGGATTTCTGGCAACAGACGTCAGGAGAATCTAGTGTAGAGGATGTTTGTTGGGAACCAACACATGAGAGGAAGGGGGCGAAGCAGAGTTGGGCAGATAAAGAAGCTAAAATGCAATCAATGCACACCTGACAGAACCTCACCAAAGCCAGTGGGAAGATCTGCAGTGAGTACTGCTTATGGGTGTATCCCACAGCTCCTGCTGTGGCTGCGCCTTTATAAATCTGCCCTGCTGGTCACTAGGTGCAGACTGACCCGTGGAGGGTGTAAATGTGGGCAAGATAACTCTCTGTATCTGAGACTGACCCTGACGGACTGACAGCTGTTGGCTATCCACTAATCACACTCCCCTGTCCTTCCTTGAAAAGTGCTTATTCTCCTGTCTAGTGTGATACAATTGCTGTATTAAGGCAAAGACTATTGTCTTCTGTACCTTGTATGATTGTTAATATAGGAGACAGAGTGCAGTGCTTAAAGAGGATATGCCTAAATTCAAATCCCACCTTCCTGCCTACTGGTTTTGTGACCTTCGCAGATTCATAAATCTCCATTTTTTAGTTCCCCATTTGTAAAGTGGAAGTGGAAGTGGTATTAGGCATATGGAATTACTCAGTAACTATTCACTGCCTTGCCCTTATGAAACTTGCATTCTAGGATTGATATAGGTAGTAAGCAAGTAAATTAAACAGGTTTATATTCTTTCAGGTAGTTATAAATGCTGTGAGGAAGAGCAAGGTAAGAAAATTGAGAATGACCATGGGAAGAGAGGGCTTATTTCACAGCAAAGAGGAAAAAACATTTGGGGCAGGAACACAGTGAATGTAAAGGTTCGACTTGTTGGAGCCAAGATTAGAAATTCTCCAAGTTAAGACATCAGAAGTGCTTGGAGTTTTTTCTTGCATGTGAAAATTGGCATTTTCATCATTTTCGTATTTCATTCTGAAAGATGTGGTAAGAGCTATTTCAGACATATATTTGCAGCCACTTCTATGCTTGTAAAACAATGGAGTAGAAAAGGCTAAGGTACTCATAATCATCATACTTTTTTCCTGTTCACATTGGATTTTTAAAAAGTAAAATTGTCTTAATTTGCTATATAAGAATATTAATCAGGGGAATGCAAATTTGTGGATACGGTATAAAGCATCTCTAAGTTACTAATACTAATAATACTAATTTGTAGTATTATCAGTTAGAGTCTTGAATTTCTTATAACTAGTTCTAAGACCTGGCTTAAATTAAACAATATATACCTTAAAAAAAAAAGAGGTTAAAAACTATGTAATCATTAGTTGCCTTGATGGCTAAGATTACCCAGCTGAGTGATAAACCCACAGGCATTTGATTTCCACTAGTCATTGTTCATATATTTAGAGACTCTTATTGTTTTAAGGAGAAAGTATGTAAATAATTATTTTTAAAACTCAGAACAGACGTTGTCATTGCCTCACAAATTCTCTAAAGACCTTTGTGAATCCCAGGAGATTTGTACTGATGAGTTCTGCTCTATACTCCAATGCCTCCTACTTCATCTTTTTAAGCCTCAGCTTAGCGTTTTCTCAGTCCATCCTGTCTTGCTCAAGCCTAGGTTAGATGCCTCTGCTTTCTGCTCTTCAAAATGAGCTCCCAGGAGAGCTCATGTGTCATTTTATTTTATTTTTTAAGATTTATTTATTTATGCATACAAGCTGGGGTGTAGGCCAGAGGTGTGGAGTGATGAGAGGACTCACCAGAGACAGAGTGGGGAGCAAAACAGGCAGATCAACTGAAACACATTACTGAGGGGAGCAGCGGGCGAGGCAGGAGAGGTCTGCTGCGCCATGTGGGAATCTCCCTGGCTGGGCATTGAACTCATGCTGCAGTGGCTCTGGATAGCTTCATAGTGCTGCGCTCAAGCTGTTGCAGCACCAGGAAGGCCCTCATATGTCATTTTATTGTAACAGGTTGTTTGTCTTTTTATCCTACCAGGTTTGAAACTATTTGGGGGAGAGATTGTATCTTACTCCATTTTATTTTCTACCTATGTTGTAACATCTGGCACATAACTAATGCTTAAAAAACAAACAAACTAGCTAAGTGACTAACTAGAGTAGATTCAATTAACAGGAAATAATACATTAGGCACTTTTTAAAACTTAGGCAGTCTTAGGTTGCATTAGCAGAATACAGTTAGTAGTTAATCAGTTAGGTTTATTGTTAGTTGCCACATTAGTACCCCCACTGCATTTTATAGATGAAACTGAGACTCAAAAGGATGAAATAATTTGATTTGCCCAAGAGCACAATTTAGAAATTGAAATTGTGTCTGTCTAACTCAAAGCCTTGGTCTCTGTCTCAATAAAAAGAAACATCCAGAATGCTGAAGTTGTATTCTTCAGTATTTACTCATGGAACATCTAGAATACTGTGCTTTTGTTTTTGTTTTTAATTTTGTTTGCTCTGTTTTAAAAGAAACATGGATATGAAATACCTCCAGAAAAGAATAGCCTTGGGAGTAAAAATTCTGAAAAAGATTATCTTTTGAAGGACCTGGAAAGGCACTGCGGAGAATTTGCTGTGGCTACAGTAACTGGAAGAAATAGGACCAGAGGATAAAAGTTGTGGGGAAATGGATTTAGGTTGGATATAAGTGGGGAGTTCTGAAAAAGGGATGACTTTTTACTAATTGAGGCTCTATTTAAATAGTGTTACTGATGACATTTTTGTAAGCATTTTACATTACGCAAGGAACATTTAAACAAATTCCTAATTTAATCACAACTCTAGAGTGGGTGGTAGCATTATTTCTGTATTTCAAATGAAATTCAGAGATTTCAATTTGTTCAAGAAATCCTCCAGCATGTCCCTGGTATGAACAGGGTGTGTCCCAAGTCTGCTGACTCAAGATCTCATGCTGTTTCCACTTTGAGAGGCAGATGACTGTGTATCATGAATGCTAGGAGCAAGTGCGGGTATTTGAGGAGGAAGTTAGTTATGATTATCACATTCTCTTTGACTGAAAATCTTTGATTTTCTGAAGAATAAAATTTGACGTCATTTAGTTGTTCACTACTCTTTTGAAGACTTTGCCTTTCCCCCTGCTAACATAAATGTTTGTAAATTTTGTTTTTTCCTACACAATCTAAGTAACACCTAGAAAGGTTTGTTTGGATCTATATTTTCTATTTTTTGCAGTTCCATACCTGCTTACTCACCAGCCACTTCTAGTGCATCTTTTGAAAGCCAAAAATCTTGGTAAATTAATTTCCCCTTCTTCTCACAATTTCCCTTCTTCCAATTTAATTCCCCTATGGAGGACCTCAAAATACTTACCTTCTTTTTGTGACAAGTGACTGCAGTACTGGCTGATTTTATTTCTAATTCAATTACATTTTGTTCAGTTACTTATGCCATGCCTTCATCTTTATTAATAAATTACCAACTTGATATAATCTTTACCTTATCACCAATATCATCTCTAAGTTTTGAGTACTTTTCTGGTTCCTTTGAGCATGTGCTATTCACTTATAAGGTATCTCATATCTCCATATGGTTTTAATCTTTTTCTTCACTCTTGTCTGTTTATTTAATCACTTAATTCTTCCCTATTAGCTTGTTCCACCATCCCCCTTCTGATGGTACTAAGTACATGTAAATACTGTGATTTATAAGGAAAAAAAATATATATATGGTCACAGGACCAAAATAGATTTCTCATATGTATTTGTTCTTCCAAGTGATAAAATTGTCTTTTGTTATGTGAAAGAGGTGACTTTTGGAAGTACCTAAGGATTGCCTAGAGAACCAACCCTGTGTTTCCAGAATTGGGATTTTCATATTTCCCCTTCCCCACCCCCCCAGGAAAGAGAGAGGGACTATACTTAACCTAAGGCCAATGATTTTATCTGTGGCCCTGTATTAAGGACATGTCCATAAAAACCCAAAAGAACATGGTTCAGACAGTTTCTGAGTTGCTGAATGGCTCGGCTGGAGAGAGCCTGAAGGTCTGCACCCTTCCTACAGACTTGCCCTATACCCCTCTTCCATCTGACTATTCCTGGGTATATCCTTTTATGATAAACCAGTAATCCAGGAAATACAATGTTTCTCTGTGTTCTGTGAGCAGTTGTAGCAAATTAATAAAACCAAGGGGGAGGTCATAGGAATCTCCATTTATAACCAGTCAGTCAGAAATACAGGTGACAGTCTGGACTTGCTACTGGCTTCTGAAGTGGTTGATGGTCTTGGAAGACTGATTACTTTACCTGTGGAATCTGATGCTCTTTCCAGTTAGACACCTTGCTGGAGAATTACTTGGTGTGGAAAAGCTTCCTCATATACTCAAAATAAAATTGGGTTCAGGAACCCATTCAGTGCATCAAAACAGAACTGCACTATTAGTGATGTAATCTATACTCCCTGCCCCAGTTCTTTGAAATTTTAGTTAATTGACTACAACCTGTGTTCCATGGAGTATATTATTCTATAATCATTCTTCATTGCCTCCAGAAGGACTGGAAAACACCACTGGTTCCTGCCTTAATTAATCCCCAAAGCTAAGGATTTGGTTTCCCTTTGGGGGGGTTGTTTTGTGGTTTTGTGGTTTTTTTTTTTTTGGACTCAACTGGATTCAATTCAACCAGCCTCAAAACTTACTTTCATTCACATTGGTTAACACTTGGCCTAATCCTGATCAGTTTCCCCTCCGCTCCCAGTGGGTTGTCATTTTGAGAACTTAAGTAATTTTGCCTTGTTGTACAAATGTTTAAAGCCAGTAAAAGCTCTTTTATTTTATTTACAATCTTTATTCCCCAAGTTAAACACTGTCTTTCTTGGTAGGAACTCAATAAGTATAAATTCAATTCCAGGCAGGGGAAACTACATATACACAGACCCTGAGGCAGAATGTGTATGTGTTTTTGAACAGTTGCAGTGCTCAATGTTTATATGCAGAATGTCAAGGGGAAGAGAATATGGGAAGGAGGTAAGAGAGGATGGAGGGAGGGCAAGGTTTGTAGAGACCTTCATTCACATTGTTTATTATACTCCTTAATATGTTCTATTTAACCTGCCTAGGGATATATGATGCTGGAAAGCATCCAGATTGAGGTCTATTTAACCAAGTTTTAAGAATTTTATATTTTACTTTAAAGAAGTGGAAATAACTCAATAATATGACACGGGTGAGAGCTGATTACCTGTATTTGGTTGTTTTCCTTTAGAGTTGTGATATAATTTTTTGCAACTATTTAATTTTTTTATCATAGGTAAATTAACATGATGGATTTCTCCAAGCTACCCAAAATAGCTGATGAAGATAAAGAAAGCACATTTGGTTATGTGCATGGGGTCTCAGGACCTGGTAAGTAATATATAATAGTTTCAATAATAAAGATTCTCATCTTCAAATAGTCATCTTTTCAAGGTGTTTTATGTAGAAATACATAGGTTCACCTGCATCAATTCTGTCTTTAAAAGATTTCATAGCCACTCTAAGTTAGAGGAAATACCTCCATCATAAAGGTGTATCTAGGACTCACTGTCTAAATTTCATTATTATTGAGGTACTCATTTTTGATATTCTGTTTATTGTGCAAATATTTAATCACTGTGCAGAGTTTTACCTATACATCATAATTTTTAATGAAATCTGAATAGAAAAACTAAAGTATATAGCATTTAGTATGCAATAACTTTACAGATAAAAGGCATTCAGTAAATATCCTTTAATTTGGTTTATCCTTTAATTTGAGCTTTAATAATTGTTTTCAGATCAGTTCTTAACAATATCAACTTTGGCTTTTTGCATAGATAAATCTTTCTGAGTGTTTATTTCAAATGCCATATATCTAGCTACTTAGAGGAAAGAAGTCCTAAGACATGATGCTGTTAATGGAAAGCAGTATTGAACTTGGTGTTCATTCTGCCAAAACTCGGGGCACTCTATTTAACTTAATTTAATTTATTATTTTTTTAATAAGAGATTTCTTTTTTTTTTTTTTTACAGATTTATTTATTTATACATACAAGCTGGGGTACAGGCCAGAGGCGTGGCGGGGGTGAGAGGGTTCACCAGAGACGCAGCGGGGAGCAGAACAGGCAGATGGATGGAAATACACTGCTGAGGGGAGCAGCAGGCTAGGCAGGAGAGGTCTGCCGCACCATGTGGGAATCTCCCTGGCTGGGCATTGAACTCGCGTTGCCGTTGCTGACAGCTCCACAGTGCAGCGCTTAACCGCTGCGCCACCAGGGAGGCCCTGCTCTCTATTATAAATGATAACTCTCATTCTAGTATTCTTTTCATTACTTCACACTCCCACTGAAAAATACGGTTCACAGTTTTCTAAGTTAAAAAAAAACTTCTCATTGATTTATCATTCTTAGTGCCATGGAAATTCGTGTTATGTCTTTTTATAAACCCATGCTCTATATCACAGTAGAAGTGATGACCCTTTTTTGGTGTTTCTGCAAATGAAGGCTGTCAGTTACTGTTCCTTTTATTTCTTCCCCAAGAAACTTCTACCACTTAGAACTTGACGTTTGAACTTGAACTCATTGCCAACTCTACATCAAGTCATACATTTCACTGTTTTTAATCTCTTGTCATTCAGAGAAACAGTTTTCCCCTTCATGATCATAAGGATTTTTAGGAAAGACAGGCTACAACATAAAAACTGTTAGGGAAAAGGCAAAGGAGCACCATCAAAAGAGTTTGGGTAAAAATATATTTTGAGTAAACTGCTCTTGGGACCTATTTATAATTCTTAAGTACTTTGTATGATACACTTTTCAGTTTATGTAATATGAGTTAAATTTTAGTTATCTATGGTATTTTAATATCTTAATTTTCTCATGTAGCAAGTATAGAGGTAAATTTTTATGAAATTTATTGTCCTAACAAATTATATATTAATATTTAAATACTTTTCACTTGAATATTACTAATACATAGTTCTAATAAATTATGTCAGAAGACTAGATATAAAAATATATTTATTCCTACATATACCTGAAAATAAGTAACCATTCTTCCCTTCCAGAAAAGTAATTTTTATTAGACAATGTGGCCCACAACACTAAGTACAAATTCTGGTTCAGTATTTGAGGAAAATAGGGAATCTTAATCAGGACCTCATCCAATGATGGTGACTGGTTATAAACATCATTGTGGCTTATGAAAGAAACTTTTAGATGCATTTATGAGATTTTCTAGGTATAGCTAGTAACAGCTCATCAGAAAGGTCCATATCCCAGAAGAGTCTTGAGAACCATTAGTAAAATTGTTAGAAAGTAAAAGTGTTTGAGATATTTATCTCTCAGAGGAATTGTGACAACACAGCAAACTGATAATTGTTCCAAAGCCCATTAACCTATGTGTTATAGCAATGTGTATTGATCAAAAGTTGCCTCAGTTCTACTAGATAAGAGTTTGCCCCCAGAACTTAAAAGTTTTTGAAAATAGTTTTCATGTATATTATGTAAATGGATAATCTTTAGTCTAACAAATTTATCTCTATCACACTAAAAAAGATGCTAAAATACATCGTTTTTGTGAAACCATATGTCTGTTCATTTATTTCTCCTATGAATGTGTAAAAGAGGCATATTACTGGATTTCCTGGATATTTTAATTATCTTAACTATTCACAGAGTCTTAAGTCAAAAAATACTCATTTGTTCTTTTTTAGTGGTCACAGCCTGCAACATGGCAGGTGCCGCCATGTATGAGCTGGTGAGAGTGGGCCACAGTGAGTTGGTTGGAGAGATTATCCGTTTGGAGGGTGACATGGCTACCATACAGGTGTATGAAGAAACCTGTATCCTTTTTGGTTTGATTTCTTGCGTCTCTCTACAATTAAAAATTTAAGAATTTATGGCAAACGTAGAAGCAGCAACAAACAATGGTATTAGGAGTACAGATGTTGTTGTGAAGAATATACTCCTGCTTTGTCAGGAGTATATTTAAAAAAAAATACTACTTCATTGTGTAATTGAAACGATATATTATGAAGAATATTTGCTTCTCTTTTTCTTTTTTTGACCCTTTGGTTCCCAAAGTGTTCACCAAGACCCTCTGGGAAGTTACAGCAAATTTCTGTGTTGCTGCAAGGTATTTTAAATTTTTGAGATTAACACAAGACTATTAGACATCTAGTCAGATTGAGATAGTGGCAGTTTTATTAATTACCTGCACTACACTCTTGTCAATGATGTCGTATTTTTGCAAAGCTGATTTCTTGGCAATTGCTAAGCAAAAAAGCACATATCCTGTGAAAATGATGTGGAACAGCTTTTCATTCTGAATCCAAGTTTTGAAAATTGTATAGTACTGACAGGCACATAATTCCCATTTCTAAGATTGAGATTATTTATGAATGAAATTAAAATATTTTTTGTGCAATTTATATTTATTTTTCCTTCAAAGTGCTACTCAGATGTTAGGACACATATTAAGTTTTTTGGATGTAACTATTTAATAACTGGAATTGTTAGACATATCTTTTGTCCTAGGGCACTATGAGAATGTTACTGGAAAACAAAGGATGTTGTGAACGGAGAAAGTTCGATAATCCGTATTTAGCATCTTAAGTATTCCCCGTCCAAATTCTACTATTTCATTTTATAGTAACTATAAACTTTCATAGTGAGTTTTCCTCAACTACTGTCTCTAGCTGGTGTGTCTGTTGGAGATCCTGTACTTCGCACTGGTAAACCCCTCTCCGTAGAACTTGGTCCTGGCATTATGGGAGCCATTTTTGATGGTATTCAAAGGCCTCTGTCGGATATCAGCAGTCAGACCCAAAGTATCTACATTCCCAGAGGAGTAAATGTGTCTGCTCTTAGCAGAGATATCAAATGGGATTTTACACCTTGCAAAAGCCTACGGGTATGTCTTTGTAGCCAAGAATTTCTAAAATTGGTAAAAGAATGTAAAATGGATGTCTGTTGACCCTTCAGTCCAACTAAAAATAGAATGCATAAGTTTAAATTTTTCCTTTTTCCTTAAATCTGCCAGTAGAATTGTAGAATTAATATGTTTTATTGATAAGTGAGGCAAATTATTTAAATGCTAGCATCAAGGGTGTTCAATTTTTATTTGAACATTGAACAGAAAATACGTTTCTTTTCTAGGTTGGTAGTCATATCACTGGTGGAGATATTTATGGAACTGTCATTGAGAACTCGCTCATCAAACACAAAATCATGTTACCGCCACGAAACAGAGGAACTGTGACTTATATTGCACCACCTGGGAATTATGATACCTCTGTAAGTATCATGTAAACTTTACCTCACAGTGAAATATTATCCAGCCATAATAAATGAACAACGTTGTATTAGCAACATTGAGAGCATTATGAAATAAAGGGAAATAGCATATGATCTCACTTCTATATAGACTCTAAAACCAAACTCATATCTATAGAGGACATATTGGTGGTTGCCAGATTGGGATTAAGAGGGGTATTTAAAGTGGACAAATGGGTGAAGGGGGTCAAAAGATAAAAATTTCTATTTATAAAATAAATTAGTCATGGAGATATAAAATGTACAGCATGGTAACTGTGGTTATAATTTTGTGAAGATCTAAAAGAGTACATCTTAAAAGTCCTCACCACAAGAAAAAAAAATTTTATAATTATGGTGATGGATGTTAACTTGACATATTGTAGTGATCATTTTATAATATATACAAATATCAAATCATAGGGACTCCCTGGTAACATAGGGGGTAAGACTCTGCTATCACTGCTATGGCCTGAGTTCAATCCCCGGCCAGGGCGCTAACCCGCATAGCACAACGTACCTCTCCTGTCTCACCTGCTGCTCACCGTAGCAGTATATTTCAGTAGATCCACCTGTTCTGCTCCCCATTCTGTCTCCGGTGAATCCTTTCACCTTCTGCACCTCTGGCCTACACCCCAGTTCTTCTATGCAAAAATAAAATAAAAAAAAACAGATATCTAATCATTATGTTATATAGCTGCAGCTAATGTACTATCATCTGTCAATTTTTAAAAAACACTGGGATTCTGGGCTATCAGCTAGTCTTGTTCAATAGCTTAGACTCACTCACTGTATGGCAGTACCACCCAGAAGGAGGTAATTCAGATTCCTCTGTCAACAAAATTACACATTTCTATAGGTGTGTATACTTTAAAATTGTTTGTTAATCATTGAAATTATCTCTGTTCTAAATGTTAAGATATTACTCATTGCCTTTTTGTTTTTTTAATGTATAAAAATACTTGACTATCAAATATTTTAGGGTTCTTTTTTTTTTTTTTAAAGATTTATTTATTTATACATACAGCTGGGGTACAGGCCAGAGGCGTGGGGTGGCGAGAGGCTTCACCAGAGACAGAGTGGGGAGCAGAACAGGCAGATCAGAAATACACTGCTGAGGGGAGCAGCGGGTGAGGCAGGAGAGGTCTGCCGCACCATGTGGGATTCTCCCCTGCCGGGCGTCGAACTCGCATCGCTGCTGCCGACAGCTCCACAGCCCAGCGCTTAACCGTTGCGCCACCAGGGAGGCCCAATATTTTAGGGTTCTTAATAGATAAGTATTCATTAAAGTAGTATAAGAGCATTATAATAAACAAAACTAAGAATAGAAAGCAAGTTAAGGATACTTCACTTCTTTTTCCCCCAGTCCCAGGAGTAGCTTTTACGTCCTTCAAGACTCCTCCCTGCGCATATCCATGTAATTTATTTAACAATCCTCTATTATTTGAGGGACCTACTTTTCAAAAATGACTAATTTTTTTAAAGCCATTAAAAAATAATTAATGCATCTAGTTTAAAAAGGTAGGATTGCAAATACTATTTTTCATAAAAAGTACATTCTCCCTCCCTGTTTCCAAATTCTACCTCCCTGCCCCCAAGAGGGATCTAGAGCTACTTTGATTTTTAAGAGAAGAAATGTTTATAAATTTGACTGTATTTTCAATCCTGCTGTATTTTTATAGGATGTTGTCTTGGAGCTTGAATTTGAAGGTGTAAAGGAGAAGTTCAGCATGGTCCAAGTATGGCCTGTACGTCAAGTTCGACCTGTCACTGAGAAGCTACCAGCCAATCATCCTTTGTTGACTGGCCAGAGAGTCCTTGATGCCCTTTTTCCGTAAGTTTGAGCTCTGTTCCGTGGTTTTCCTGCATAGTTATTATATGGGCTTTCGGGTTCACTTTTTATGGTTAAATGTTACGTGTTCTCATCCTGTAATAAATGTTATTTAGAGATAACAGTGAATTAATTATATATTGAATATGTATTATATTGCCATTGCTTATTATAGTTAAATCATTGAAGGTTTATTCTCACAATTGTAAAAGGAAAGCATTATTTCTAAATTAAAAAAATTTTCCAAAAGAAAATTCATATTAAAATAATTTCTCTTTCTTGACTTATTCTGGAATTAGTAGGTTGGTGTCACTTTAATTGATGGTTTCTGAAATCTACTGGGCTCACTATGTCTTTCTTGATATATAGTCTGCTGTTTTCCATTTTCTTTCCTGCCTGTTTAGAAACCTCCTTTTTCTTTAAATCTTAGATTTCACCATATCCTTCTTTATTTTTTTATTCAAAAGGCTCAGCTTTTTTTTTTTTAAAGATTTATTTATTTATGCATACAAGAGCTGAGTTATTTATTTATGCATGCAAGCCAGAGTGTTGGGGAGTGAGAGGGTTCATCAGAGACAGAATGGGGAGCAGAACAGGCAGATTGACTGAAATACATTGCTGAGGGGAGCAGTGGGCAAGACGTGAGACAGGAGAGGTCTGCTGCACCATGTGGGAATCTTCCTGGCTGGGGTATTGAACTGGTGCTGCAGTGGCTGTGGATAGCTTCATAGGCTGAGACTTAACCTGTTGCACCACCAGGGAGGCCCCCATATCCTGCTTTAATTTCAACAAATGATTTTATCATTTCTTTCACAGAAAAGACCGAAGCTATAATATAATACCTTACTCTCTCACTACCGGCCTATATATGTCCCGTTCTTAATACAGTCTCTTACTCTTCAAGCCTACTGAGTTGTCCTTATTGTTATTCTCTGTCAAAGGTCTTCAATCCTTTGACACTTCTTCTCATTAATCAATGTCTCCTATTTTTATACCCTTTACTATCCAGCTTAGACTCCATAGTCTCTCACTCCTACAAACTAAATTTTCTTGTTCATTTGTTTTCTGTCAAACCTACTTAGCAGAATCCCAACTATGAATCAGTCCAGCTATCTCCTCCCAAATCTAAATATAGGCTGCTGAGAAAACAAAAATATCCAGAGTAAAAATGGGTAGCTAACTTCACTATTGGGTAGCAGTCCTTCTGTATCTTCCTAATTATCATTCTTCTTTCCTTGGCAGCTATTTCAAACTTCTTCCCTCATCAGATCTTCAAGTTCTCTCTTTCCCCTCATTCTCAACAAATAATCATGTTTGATCCTTCATTGAGAAATTAGAGACCTTATGATTTGTATCTTTTCATTTTGCTGCCATAGATTTGCTGCCACAGTAAACATTCCCATTCATCCCTTCTTCATTTCCTCTTTGTGGAGCTTATCTCTTATCTCACATCTCCTCACACACCTTCCTGTATCTTCCCTCTAACGTCCATCTTATGAAACAGAATCTACCCTCTACCTTTGCCCCTTTCTGTGTTCCACTATTTCTCTCATCTTCACAGCCAAACTTCCTGAAACAATAAATTAGCTGCCTCTTCTTTTCCCAGTTTATTTCAGTGTATTCTGCCCTTGGCTCCCTCACTCCTCTCACTAACATCATCAGACACTCCTATACTGATAATTCAATAAAGAACTTTTAGTATTTTCTTAATTCCTACAGTTTTGGGTTTTGCTTTCTATTCCTTCCTCATTAAAACAGTGCTTTTCGGGCCTCCCTAGTGGCGCAGTGGTTGAGCGCTGCGCTGTGGAACTGTCGGCAGCCCGCACGATGCGAGTTCGATGCCCAGCGGGGAGAATCCCACACAGTGCAGTAGACCTCTCCTGCCTCGCCCGCTGCTCCCCTCAGCAGTGTATTTCAGTTAATCCACCTGTTCTGCTCCCCACTCTGTCTCTGGTGAACCCTCTCGCCGCCCCACGCCTCTGGCCTGTACCCCAGCTTGTATGTATAAATAAATAAATCTTTAAAAAACAAAGCAGAACAGTCCTTTTCTTTGTTTTTCTGTTAGCTTCTGTCCTCAAGTTTGTTCTTTCCTGTAGGTTCTTTCCCCCTGAATTTTGCTATTAGAGTTTTCCCTCTTCTGGAACTTCTTTCTTCCTCATTCTTTATCTTACTCTCTTTGGCTGACTTAATCCACTCTCATGACTTCAGTATTCATCTAAATATGATGACTCCTAAATCTGAATCTTTATCCCAGATCTCTTCTGATTATACTTCTCCATTTGAGTATCCTACAGATACCTCAAAAGTCAGTATATTCAAAACTAAAATCATCGTCTTATATCACCACTCTCTTCCTTGGAACTTGCTCATCTTTCTTTGTGCCTTTCTCAACAAATGTCCTTATTATTTATCCGGTAAATAAATGCCTAATCTAAAATCCACAGTTCTCTCAATATTCTTTCTTATCCTCCATATCTAATTATTGGACAAGTATTTTTATTGTTTCCTAAATAATTTTTATGTATGTCTTTCCTCCATGATCCATGATCTTAATTTAAGAATTTTATCCTAATTTCTGCAAGTCACATTTAAACAGATTTTCTACCTTCAGTCTTACCTTCTTTCTAATGGTTGTCTGTATTATATAGTGATCCATTTAAAACATATGTCTGGTCCCACACTGTTTTGCTTGATTCCCTTGAGCTCTTCATTGTTCTCAACTCCTTACAAGGCCATTCATGATCTGGTCATTGCTTGCCTTCCGGTTATCTCATGTATTTGACTGGCCGACTACTTCCTTTATAGCCATGTTCCAGGCATACTGAAGGATTTTTAATTCCTCAAGTAAGACTCCCTCTTGCCCCTCTGTGCATGTTGTTCCCTCTACTTGGAATGTTATTTCTTTTTCTGGTAATTTCTATTTTCTTTGAAGTCTTAGCTTCTTTCTGGAAGAATATCCTAACCCAATAAACAGATTTTTTTTTTTAATTCTGAAAAGACCCATAAAATGTTTAAATTGTATGCACCAGGAGGCAGTGCATGGATAATTGATAAATAAATTGAACCGATAATAAAACATTTTTTCATTAAAAAAAAAAAAGAATATCCTAATCTACTTCAGTCCAGGGTTAGACTTTATTCCCCTTCTTGTGTACTCCCACAACATCTTGGTCCTTCTATATGACAGCACTTTTCAAATTGTATCACTGAACTCCCAAACTGGGCCCATACCCAGTCCTACCTTCTGGGCAGGTTAAAAGTGATTTGAAAGAGGTATACAAACCATAGGATAATTGGATGTGCCTTCTTAGTTTATCAAAGTCACTGAAAGCTTTGGAGGAGAAATTATTTTAATGCATATTAGTTTTTTTATTATTAACGATGCAATGTTTCTCTGAGTTTTTGTGATAAAACACAGTATTACAGAAAAATTTCCCTTAAAATCTCATCTCATTTTCTCCTGCTGAGAATCTCCCCTCCCACTCCATCCCCAACACACATAGTGTGTGAATGCACACACACACATGCTGCAGGACTCAATTTTCTCAGCCCTTGGGGTATTTCACTCCACTGCCACTTTTTAGGGAAAGTTTGAAGGTGACTGCTAAATGGTCCTGTAAGTACTAGCTGACTCTGCACTTTAGCCCACTGGAATGTGAGCTCTGTGAGTACAAAAAACATGGCCCTGTTATCCGCTGTTGTCTCTCCAGCATCTCCAAACACAGTTTTTAGAACCTAGGAAGTATTTTGTAAATAATTACTGAATGGGTAGAAGGGGATTAAAGAATGGGTAGAAGGGGATTAACATCTTAGCAAATGTCTTTGTTCGTTAACCTTCATAGCATGCTGTAACTTTCTTAGGTCTTATTTTTTACCTCCAGAGACAACTTTTTAAAGTTGTTTATCTGTTTTTCTTTTAGCTTTAATTACCATATTGTCTTTTCATGTACTGATTTTTATTATAAGCTTTCAAAGTATTGTTAGTACTATTTTATTTATCTTATTGTTTTCATATCCCTCTTACCCGTGACCTTAAGGAATATACTTTTGCTTTTCACCTATAAAAGATAAGAGATGACTGATAATAAAAGGCACACTATTTTAGGAGCCAAACAAGGAAGGAATTTATATCTACATCTATGTATTATCTTTGTAAGTGTATATATATATAGAGATGAAAATATTTCATCTTTGAGTTGTATTTTGTATGTCACTAATCTGAATTATTAGTATTTAGTATCAACTCATGTAACACACAGTTTGTTTTCTTATTTAGATGTGTTCAGGGAGGAACGACTGCAATACCTGGGGCTTTTGGCTGTGGAAAGACTGTGATATCACAGTCTCTATCCAAATATTCCAACAGTGATGTGATCATCTATGTAGGATGTGGTGAAAGAGGAAATGAGATGTCTGAAGTCCTTCGGGACTTTCCAGAGGTCTGTATTTAAAAAGTTTTCAAATAATTTTCTAGAAAAAATATCACGCCACTAGACAGCTTTGATTACCATTAACAAAGCTCTGTGTTGGATCTGGAATAATACTCTCGTTTGTCAAGAATCTCTTAAGAAATAATTATATTTGTGATCTAATTTGTATTTGGGAAAGACTGAAATTTTTTAATATTTGCATGAGAATTTCTTTCTTTTTGTAGTTTGGTGGTTTTCAGTTATGGGGAGGAAGATGAAATGGGCAAAATTTATGGATGTGAACTTTATGTAGGCTTAATGTGATCTACAAGGTTTCTGTACTAATATTTTTTTCCATTAAATAATGGATTTCATTAGGAAATGAAAATAATGCCTATCTCTGTAGTACTTGGTGGTAAAGGAAGAGAAGAGTTTGGAGTGATGGGGAATATTCTTTGAGAACATTGATTTATAAGGAGACTTAAATATGAAGAAGTTATAAAAAGGGACTAAAATACTCATGTGGAAATAGAGGATCACTAATAGATTGTTTGCTTCTAGCTTACAATGGAAGTTGATGGTAAGGTAGAGTCAATTATGAAGAGGACAGCTTTGGTGGCCAATACCTCCAATATGCCTGTTGCTGCAAGAGAAGCCTCTATTTATACTGGTGAGTATTTAAATTGGAATAAAAGCAGTAACATCTGATCTTAACTTTAAAGCTAGTACCGGTTTTTTATTTTCCAGAAAACTTCTGTTTCATTCTAAAGTACCTCTGTACATACAACCTTATTTGTTGCTTTTTGGAAATACTTTGCTACTTATGTCTTGAGAATTTGTCAGCAGAAGACATTTATAGAGCTGCTCCAAACTTTTAAATGATCGTAAAATGATGTAGCTTCTACTACCATATTTTTTTCATTACATGTTTTACCATTTTCTTGCTTTGAATATACCCATGTCTCAAGTTTTAATTATTATATTTTGACTGCTGGATATAAAGGAGTAAGAAAATCAGTCAATTTATGTATTGCCTTCCATCTTTGATCCCCATTCAAAAGGGGTAATAGTAGATAAGAGTTCAGTTTCTCCACAGCTTCAACAATGTTAGTTTTCCCATACTTTCTTAGGATAATTATCAAATATACAAAAAAGTAGAGAAAAATCAGTGCATATCCATGTACTTGGTACCTAGGTCCAACAATTAGTATTTTACTATCTCTGCTTTATTAGATACCACTTTAGTCTGTATTTCATAACAGTGAGCTAGCATCTTTCCCATATGTATTAGCCATGTGAAAACTGTCTTCCTTTTGGAGACTAGTTCTTTTTCATATTGATTTGTAAAGGCTCTTTGAAATTAGCCTTTTATCTTTCATGAGTTGCAAATATGTTTTCCATTTGTTCATCTTTTGATCTTGTCTGAGGTTTTATTTTTTGCTTGAAGGCATTGATACTGTTAGGTCTATAAAAGAGCCTATGAAACTTCTTTGAAGTTTACTCATGTGTATCTGTCTGTTCCACTAAGTATTTCTAATATATACACACCAGTATTAGTGAATGTTACTAGAGACTTAAAATGTTTTTACACTTGTATAAGACAGGATCATTTCCATCATGAGATTGATAAGTGGTAATTACTATGTTTTTTAAGCCTTAATAATATGTAATACTTCTTTAAGACTTTGTTAATGGAACCATTTTTAGAAGGTCTCAGAAGTCATTTTTTATTCTGAGATGTAATTTAATAAGTAGTGAAGTGCTGAATTTTCCAATAACTTTTGTTTTTCATAGATAAGTATCTATTTTATTGCTGGTAAAATAAAGGAACAGAGCAATAGATTTTGTAACTCTTATAGCAACAACTTATGTATTTCTAATATCATAGAATTGTGTAGTATTTTGTACTTTGCTGAGGGCATGTATATGTATCATTTCACCTGATATGTTTAGGTAAATTAGGGTGTGAGGTTTTTTTTGCTAGGGTTAATGACAGAACAGAAACTAGAACCCAGGACTTTTTTGTGTATATTAGCTTCTTCTACATGATTTACTGTATGTGATTTTACACATGCCTTTCAGGGCTCCATGTAGTTCTCTCTGTCTCAGAAGGTAAAAAAAAGCATGGAAGGATTGTACTTACTGTTTTAAAACTTTGACAGAGTTGGAAAAGTCAGGATTATTCATCACGGGATTATAATTTACAATATTCTTCCCGATTTAGGAATTACACTGTCAGAATATTTCCGTGACATGGGCTATCACGTCAGTATGATGGCTGACTCTACCTCTAGATGGGCCGAGGCTCTTAGAGAAATCTCTGGTCGCTTAGCTGAGATGCCTGCAGGTAGGTGTTCATGTTATTTATTATGTAAGCAAAATAGTAGGATTTGGGAAGCTGACTTAGACTCTTTCTTTTAAAAATTTTTGGTTTTATTTTTCAGATAGTGGATATCCTGCATATCTTGGTGCCCGTCTGGCCTCTTTCTATGAGCGAGCAGGCAGAGTGAAATGTCTTGGAAATCCTGAAAGAGAAGGGAGTGTCAGCATTGTAGGAGCGTAAGCACTTCAACTGTTTACTTTTCAAAAAGAAAAAAAAGTCATTTACTTTAAAGAGAAAATAATTAGCTTCCTTTGAGGACAGTGATTTTTAGTTAAGTTTGCTTGTACTCCAGGGTCAACCAGGCGACTCTTTAAAATGCACCTATTTGGTGATCTCTGCATGTTCTGGTTCCTTAATTTGACTTGACAATTTTATTATACTCAAGTGACAGTATTTTAGTAATCACTTACGAAATTATAGACTTGTTAAGGTAAGACTGTTGTGTTAAAATCAATGTGAAGCTACAAGATCACTACATAAAACCATACACAGTTCTTGGGACTTTTCCTCCTTCCTTCATCTATTTGATTAAAACTACTAGAAGTAATTTTGATATCTCATTTCCCATTCTAGAAGGTGTTTAATAATTATCTTATTTGCAGCATAGTGCTGGTTTTTACAATAAAAAGTTTTTACATTAAAATGGACTTTCAGGGAAAAAAATTGACTTTCATATACAAGTTATTTTTCATAAGCATTTCTAATAATTTTCTTTTTATTTTAAATTTAGAGTTTCTCCACCTGGTGGTGATTTTTCTGACCCGGTTACATCTGCCACTCTTGGTATTGTTCAGGTATATCTTTTCCTCTTGTGGTCAACTTTAAGCGTGCGCACATGCACACGCAACACACAGAACTGTTCTAATGTTATCCAAATCATTGAAAAGTAATTTCCTTACGTTGGTTAAGTCTGTTTTAGGAACATTCTTATCACTTACAACCTTTAATATTGTTTGCTCTTTCTTAGCTCTTTATCTAGGCTTTATAATACGCTTAATAAGTGGAAAATACATCTATAAGTGGCAAAGTTTTATTAATGTTAGAGTAACACTAAGTTAGAATAACCCTAGTTGTAGAAACACATAGCTCCAAAAAAATGTATAATGGTTAATATGTAGTAGGAGTTTAATTTTCTTCATAGTATGTTCTAAGGTAAATGATCCTATCAGAGAGCAGCTCTTTTCGATTCACTGATAATTTTGGAGACCAGGGCTGCTGCCATCTGTGGCTTCATCATCACTAGCCTGGTAATTATCTACATCTCACTGGTCCCTGGGGAAACTAGGGAAAGCACAAAAGCACATCCACTTTTTGAAACTTGGGCTCAGAAACAAGTCACTTCACTCATTCTCTTAGTCGCACCCAGATGAAAGTAAAACTGAAAAATGTAATTTCTGCATAAGCAACTGCTTCCCAGTGACAGGCATGAATTTTAGTGGCTGGCTACAAACTTAGCCATTAAAAGAAGCCTAAATGAAAGATGTACATAAAAAGGACTACAGTTTTTTTTTTAAAAGGTTAGTATATTCTTAAGTACATGTATTATTACATGGGAAAAACAGAATATTTGCTTATGTTTCTGTAAATATCAGGTAAAAGGAAATTTTGAGCGCTAAATATATAAAATTTATATAGGTCACAAGGTCTTTAACCTTTGTTAAATTTTTCAGTTTTAAATTGCAGGGAAAGGGGGAACAAAGTTAAAAATGGATAAAATACAGGTGATTATGTGACTTCAGAAAAATGACTTTCAGATCTTATTGGATAGCCCCTAATGATAGGGAACTGAATTTAGTCACATTTAGAGGTTTTTAATCAGTATTTATTTTATCTCAATAAGGCATTTTCCGGTTCATCTGCTTATATTGGCCCATAATAATCTTCAAAGGAGTCTATTAATTTTTCTTTTTCCTATCATATTTGACACACTATTAAGGAAATTCAGATAATGTTTGATCTTATTTGTAAATACTGTCTACCCTGAAATTGAAAGGAATACTTTTTTATATGTTTTATTACATTTCAGTTGTACTTGGTATATACTAAAATTTAATTTGACATAATTTATAGAATTATATATTTAGTTTCAAATATATACCTTAATACTTTTTTTATTAAAAAAAAAAATCTTTGTTTTGTTTTTAAATCAGGTGTTCTGGGGCTTAGATAAGAAACTAGCTCAACGTAAGCATTTCCCCTCTGTCAACTGGCTCATCAGCTACAGCAAGTACATGCGCGCCTTGGACGAGTACTATGACAAACACTTCACAGAGTTTGTTCCTCTGAGGACCAAAGCCAAAGAGATTCTGCAGGAAGAAGAAGACCTGGCAGAAATTGTACAGCTTGTGGGAAAAGTGAGTTATTAAATCCTATGGTGATGTTACCTCTGTGAATTACACTGACTTATTTTAAGGACAGCTAGAAATTTGGATATGTAGAGTCTTGCCTTGTAAAATGAGTATTAAATATTTTTTAAATTCATAAAATTTTAGATTATTCCATATCTACATATTTGAGGGACTTACTAGTGTTGTGGAAGGTAGAAAGATGACTATTTGATCTGTTATTGAACAGCAAGCCACTGTAGCACTTAATGGCTTAAACGTTGTTTTAGTGCTCTTAATTTTGGAGTTGATGGGCTTAATTGGGCATTCTTGCTTGGGGCCCCTCCCTCATAAGTGGCAATTATGTAGTGACTGAGGCTGGAGTCAGCCTCATATGTCTGGTACCTGGGCTAGACTGGGTGAATAGCTAGGGGTTGGCTAGACATGTCTTTTTCTGTGGTATCTCCGCATGAGAGATCAGGACTCTCAGAGTGAGTGTTTAAGAAAGAAAAGGAGTGGAAACTACCAGCCTGTTAAGTCTGGGCTCCAAAACTGGTATTATATCACTCTGTCTTGTTGTTTTGGTCAAAACAGCCACAAAACTTGCCCAGGGTCAAGAGCTTATACTTCACAGTGATTAATTAAAAGAAGTACGTAAACTGTACTTTTAAAATTTATTTTTATCCTTTATAACACTGTGCATTACCTTGCTTATATTGTAAAGAAGAAAAAAAAACCACTTGGTTTACTTCTATTTCTTGAAGTAAAACATACCCAATACTAAGCAAATTTGAAGTGATAGAGTAAAGATAAACTACCATGCATTTTTGCAGGAGTACCAGGACTAGGAGTCAGGATTCTAGTTCTGATTCCTCCACTAACCAGCTGTGTGACCTTAAACAAGTGACTTACATTCTTGTGTCTGTTTCTTGAAGTTTCAAAGGAGGATATTATAATTAAATATAGTCAAATTAAATTCCAGGATTGAGTGACTTCTTAGATATCGCACATTACTAGTCAAGACTCTCAGGGTCCTCTACCTAGTTCTATTCTTTTTATTATGTCTTATAAAATCACCTCCTAATTTTTTTCAACAAAGGATTTTATTATTAGATAGCTAGTGATGTGTATTAAATGCTCATTATTTATAAATGAATATGGCACAAGAGGAACAAGAAGTAGAAGACTTCCAAAACAAACTGAGGTAATACAGGAATAGAAAATTTGGGGTTCATTTTGTATGAATAGAGATATTAAAATCCTAAGTTAAATATTAGTTTACTAGATCCTGCAGAATATTAAAAATAATAAAATGATACATTACGAGCGAATAAAGTTTATCTCAGGAAAGCACATACGATTCAACACAGAAAATCTGTTATTGTAACTCACTGATGTAATTAATAAATGGAAAAATGATATCTTACCCAATATGGAAAAGGTGTTTGAAGTTAATTACCTGTGATCTTTTAAAAATTTCTTAGCAAACAAAGAATAGAAAGAACTTCCCTTCTTTGATTTGCTAAAAGAAATACACTAAAACTTTGGGAAAGCATTTTAATTAATGGAAAATTTTCCAGTGCATTCTATTTAAAAATCATGAATGAGGGCCTCCCTGGTGGTGCAGGGGTTAAAGTCTCAGTGCTATCAAGCTATCACCAGCTACTTCAGCATGAATTCAATCCCTGACTAGGGAGCTAACCCACATGGTGCAGCAGACCTCTCTTGTCTCCCCCACCACTCAGCAGTGTATTTCAGTAGATCCGCCTGTTCTGCTCTCCACTCTGTCTCCTGTGAATCCTCTCACCGCCCACACCTCTGGCCCACACCCCAGTTCTTCTATGCATAAACTTAAAAAAAAAAAAAGGAAAGTTTTTTTTTTTTTCTGAAAATTTATTTTTTTTTTATTTATGCATTCAAGCTGCGGTGTAGCGCAGAGGTGTGAGGGAGTGAGAGGATTCACCAGAGACAGAATGGGGAGCAGAACAGGCAGACTGACTGAAATACACTGCCCGCTGAGGGGAGCAGTGGGCAAGACAGGAGAGGTCTGCTGCGCCGTGTGGGAAGCTGCCTGGTTGGGTATCGAACCCATGCTGCAGTGGCTCTGGATAGCTTCATAGTGCTGCGAGTTAACCCATTGCACCACCAGGGAGGCCCCCAAAACAGGAAAGTTTTAAAAAAAAATCATGAATAAGAGTAGAATACCTGTTACTATCTCTGCTGATGTTCATTCTAAGATTAGAAGTCATAATCAATGATGTAAGAAAAGAAAAAAATAAAATTATAAAGGCAGAAATTAAAATACCACTATTTATAGAAAATATGCTCATATAATGAGAAAAATAACAAAAATAACAGAAACAATTAAAACTAATAAGAGTGGTGAAGGCTCTAAATTCAAAATAAGTATAAAAAAATCAGGAGTATAAAAAAATCACCATATTAGCAATACCAATTAAATTATCAAATTTCCAATGGAATCTTCTGAGAAAATCAGTAATCATTCTAAAATTCCAGGATATCACAAAAATGCACAGCTTTAAAAATAATAAAGAGGGAATATTTCCTTTATTGGATATTTGTTCAAAACCATAATAAGAACAATGTGGTATTAGTGAAATAACAAATGTATCATTGGATTAGAACAGAAATAGAACCTTTGACATGGTTAAGATGATACCACAGTTCACATGAGGGAGGATGGATTGTTTCAGTTGATGATGGAAGACCATTTACTATTTGGAGAAAAAAATGGATCACATACAAAGGCAGACTTCAACTATGTTAGCAGTTTAAATGTAAAAGGTAAGACTTTCAAGTTAATAGGAAACAAATATCTTCTTGACTTAGGAATTGAAAACGGACTTCTGAAACAAACTCCCACATGCACAAACAACAATTTTTTTTATTCCATAAAAAGTAAGAATTTTTTGTTTAACAAAAGCTTCCATGGATAAAGATAACCAACAGATGACCTATTGGGAGAACGTCACAAAATCTGAAACTTATGAACTAAAATGTACAGAGAGCTATAAATTAATGAGATTAGAACCCAAACAGAAATATGGACAAAGGAAAGAGCACACAGATCATTCAGAGGAAACAAAAGATTTACAAGCTTGTGGAGAAGTACTCAGGCAACGACATATGATGTAATACTGCTTAGAATGGCAAATACTAGAAAACTGGCCTCCACGTGGTACTATGGTGATAGAGGGCCGGTACTCCCTTGGTGGCTGTGTCATCTGGTGCTGACTGTGGAGAGCAGTTGGGAGTACTTGCTTGTACACCCTGTGACCTAGTAGTTCTGCTTTTGAGTATTCAGCACAAAGGAAATTCTGAAACAGGTATTTTAAATGGATGTGTTTGTGGTGGCAAGGAGTTAGAAAAAATCTAAGTGTCTTTACTGAGGACAAAAAATGAAAGACAAAAACAGGGAAGGGGCATACCTTGGAACAAAGTACACATGAGCTGGAAGCAGCAGACTGTGTGACACAGACTAAGCAACACAGAAGGATCTTCAAAACAATATCCCGAAGACCACAAGTAAAACGGCTTTATATAAGTAAAAATAGTACAAATGAAAATATACTTCCTTCATGAATTTATGCAAATAAAACGATACCCATAAAACATTTTAATATTTCCTGTGGTTGAAGAGGGGCTTAGGCATAAAAGAGATTAAAAGAAAGAGAAGAAATAGAAGACCTGATCCTTACCTCTAAGGAGCTTAGTGCACAGGAGCATAGGTAACACATAGCTGCTGTGAACTCGCTGGACCTCTCCCTTTCCCACAGGTCGCAAGGAATCTTTACTCCTCATGGTCTTAGCAGCAACGCAGTGGTATTATTTCTAAAGGCTGTTGCTTGTGAAAGCTAAAGCTTTTGGGGCACTGATATTTAAAGAGTGAAGCTCTGTAACAGCAACACCAATAAAATAGCACTCAGAGAAGAGGTGCTTGCTATTACTTTGCATTTACATAGTTTTAACACCACATGATATTGAGAGAAAATTAACTGTTTATGAGCTGTATAGGACCTTGAAATAAACTTAAGACTGAGAATTTAAATAAGATGGCAGAGTAGGATGTGAAGGATAAAGTGTCTCAAAAAGGGAATGTCTGTATACTCTGTATACTGTATTTGTAGCAGCATTATTTGCAGTAGCTAAGAGGTAGAAGGAATCCAAATGCTGTCCTTTGCTAGATGAATGGGTGAACAAAGTGGAGTTCCCTCTCTCTCTCTCTCTCTCTCTCACACATTCTCTCTCTTTCTCTCTCTCTCTCACTCTCTCTCTCTCTCTCTCTCTCCCACACACACACACCCCCACACACACTGGAATATCCAGCCTTACAAGGGAAAGGAAAGTCTAACACGTGCTGCAACATGGCTAAACTTTGAGGACACCGTGTCAAGTGAAGTTAGTCTGTCACAAAAGGAAAAATAAATAATTTCACTAATCTAAAGTGGTCAAATTCACAGAAAAGGAATTGAGGGAGGGCAAAAAGGAGATTTGCAAGATAAAAAAGGTATGAAGGAAGTCTGTTTCACAATGATGGAATAAACTTAACACTACTGAACTATACCCAAAAATGGCCAGGATAGCAAATTTTAAGTTATGTTTTTTATAATGATAAAAGTATGAAGTTACTTTATTAATGATAGGTGATGGAAGTTGTGCTGATTATATAGTTTCTTCTTGCTAGTTGACGCTAACTAACTGTAGGACTATTGGTCCTGCATTGTAGGAGTAAATTTCTAAACATTTTTTTCTCCTCTAGGCTTCACTAGCAGAAACAGATAAAATCACTCTGGAGGTCGCAAAACTTATTAAAGATGATTTCCTACAACAAAATGGATATACTCCTTATGACAGGTAAGCTATCCTAATTTTCTTTTTATTTGAGTATTTTCTATAGAATTTTGAAGAAGGTGCTACTTACACATTAAAAACTTTTTTTCCGGGGCCTCCCTAGTGGCGCGGCAGTTAGGTGCTGTCTGTAGAGAGTTCCCACATGGCGCGGCAGACCGCTCCTGCCTTGCCCGCTGCTCCCTTCAGCAGTGTATTTCCGTCAATCTGTTTGTTCTGCTCCCCACTCTGTCTCTGGTGAACCCTCTCGCCGCCCCACACCTCTGGTCTGTACCCCAGCTTGTATGCATAAATAAATGAATCTTAAAAAAAAAACAAACTTTTTTTTCCCCCTTCATGTAGACACTCTGACTAAACATCTAGGTTTATTTTGTATCTTTATAGCAGATTTTTAACACTCTTATTTGTCCCCTTCTCTTGGTTTTGTTCATTTGTTATGACGGTGTTTGCACTCATGGTCCAATCATCTTTAATTGGATTAAATTGATTAGAATGTGTAGGACCTGGGATCATTGTCTCCAGAAGCTTTTCTCCCTCCTTCTTACTACTGTGTGTGCCTGTTTTACGAAATAAGTGTGTTCCACTTTCCTGCTACATTTCTCAGGAGTCCTTTTTTTCTTGTTTCTACCAAAGTCCCTATTAGACACCCCCACCCACCCCTGCTATTCCTGCTCAGTTTTTGTTTTGTCATTATTGTCTATATTGTCTATATTATTACCATGGATTATTTGAAATTTCCATTTCTTTTAAAATATTTCATTTGTTATTATGTATAAGAACTGGGGGGTGGCCCAGAGATGCAGGGTGTGAAAGGATTCACCAGAGACAGAGTGGGGAGCAGAACAGGCAGATTGACTGAAATACACGGCTTAGGGGAGCAGCGGGCAAGGCAGGAGAGGTCTGCTGCACCATATGTGGGTCAGCTCCCCTGGGTGGGGTGGGGGGGGATCAAACTCAGGCCGCAGCAGTGATAGCATGGTAGTTCTGAGATTTAACCTCTAGGCCACCAGGAAGGTCCAAAATTTCCATTTCTTTTAAACTTTGATAGTTTAAATTCTTCTATCACAGGTTTGCTTTTCTCTCTCAAGTCATATTTGGTCCTATATCTGAATAAAATGAAGGATTACAAGAATGTAGAATGAGCAGAAAATATGACAATATAATCACTAAGGCTCCAAAATCTGTAACAGGAACTTAAACTCTAGGAACCATATAAGTAATAAGGAAAGTTCTTTGGAAAGAGCATAATGGAGAATATATATAAAATTGTATGTATTTAATGTATTTATTTAATGCATTTAAATGTGTTGGGAAGTTGATAATAATGGATGTGATCAAAGTTGTATATTTGCTTATATGTCTTCATTATTAGTATGGGTAAGTGAAAATGAACACATTAATTATTTTGACTTTTATTTACCATAGGTTCTGCCCTTTCTACAAGACAGTAGGAATGCTGTCCAACATGATTGCATTTTATGATATGGCCCGTAGAGCTGTTGAAACCACTGCCCAGAGTGACAATAAAATCACATGGTCCATCATCCGTGAGCACATGGGGGAGATCCTGTATAAACTTTCCTCCATGAAATTTAAGGTATATTTTGTTTCTGCTGTAATTTTTTAAAGTAAAATATGTTTTTTTCCAGCCTATGTGTGAAACTGGATTTATCATTTTCACACTTGCTCAGATTATGTAAAACCAGACCAGAACTCAAAGGTATCTTCAAATAAGAATTCTAGTGATGATATTGCATCACGTCTGAAATAAATGCTGACATTTTCCCTTTTGTCTTAGCTGCTAGGCAATTTAGAGCTAAAATCATTGCTAAGCAGCAATTACCTTACCTCAGGTTCCCATTAACATCTACCTATCATGTTCGTGTGATATGACTTCGGCTGTTTACTTACTTTTAAGTATTCTATTACACACCATTTCAAACTTTTCAGCAGGCATTCATTCTTTTGGAAGTACACGACATAAACAGATAATTAAATGAAATTATAGGAGAAACTAGAATGTGTAGGATTGTTTTTATAGTATTTGATTATTTGTGTTTAATTATTTCTAAGTCATGACATTTGAGTGTATTTATTAATTTATTGAGAAATTGAGACTGATTCTTTGAATGTATGTTTTTTATAATATATGTTTGTTTACAAGTTGAAAGTAAGTTTATACAAATAGTATATAAATATTAAATAAATATAAAAATTTAAATAAAATTTTTTTAAATATTCACATCCTTTGAGGCTGGTCATTCAATTAAAAACATATTACCAAGGGAATAATCAGAGATTTTAGATGTGGATATGTATAAAAGATTATGAACTCCTTAAATGTCATCCAGAGTAACCATAGTCTTTGGCATATTATGGCAAGAATATTATGAAGACATTACCAAAATTTTTTTAAAGACATGAGGAAATGCTTATAGTATAATGAGTGAAAAAAAAAGGTTGCAAAGAAATTCAGTATGTAATTTGATCCAAGTTTTAATTTTAAAAGTTTTATACTCATAGGAAGAAGAAAAATATATAAGCAGTAATAATATGATTTCTGACAGCATGGTTAAAGATGATATCTTTTTTTCTGTTTACATGCCTATTGTATCAAGTTTGTTTTTTTTTTTTAAGATTTATTTTTTATTTATACATACAAGCTGGGGTACAGGCCAGAGGTGTGGGGCAGCAAGAGGGTTCACCAGAGACAGAGCGGGTAGCAGAACAGGCAGATCAGAAATACACTGCTGAGGGGAGCAGCGGGCAAGGCAGGAGAGGTCTGCCTCGCCTTGTGGGATTCTCCCTGGCCGGGTGTTGAACTCGCGTTGCCGCTGCCAACAGCTCCACAGTGCAGCGCTTAACTGCTGCGCCACCAGGGAGGCCCGCCTATTGTATCAAGTTACCAACAATTTTTGTGTATTTTTTATGTTACTAAGTGTTCTTCTGTAGTAGTATTTGTTGGCCAGAGGATATTTTCCAATTCTATGTTCTGTAAATTTTTTCCAAAGGTAACTTGAATTCTGTAATGACTTTTTCAGGATCCAGTGAAAGATGGTGAGGCTAAAATCAAGGCTGACTACGCACAACTTCTTGAAGATATGCAAAATGCATTCCGTAGCCTTGAAGATTAGAACTGTGACTTCTTTCCTCCTTTTCCTGAGCAAGTTCCTATGTGTACATTTCCCTAAATTTCTCATCTCAAACCCTTTGCTTCTTTATTGTGCAGCTTTGAGATTAGTGCCTATGTGTGTTATTTGTTTCCCTGTTTATTTGACAAGTCTTATATAAAGCAAACATTCCTTTGTACAAGTGTTTGAAGGGCCTCCCTGATCCCTTATCCGAAGTGGTGAATGTAGTAAATATGATATACAATGGCTACACTACTGTAAACTTGTATGTATGGTGACATCCCTCCTTGTCCTTGGTTTGCCCTTTCCTCATCTCCATTAAATTGTAAACAGGACTACTGCATGTACTCGCTTTGCAATGGATTTGGAATGGAAGGCCAGATTTCCATACATTTTTTGAGAGGTACTCTGTGAAATGACTCAATATCTATATGGTAAAATTATTTGTAGCTTAGCATTTTGCTAAGTAACTATTTCGTTTCTTTTTTAAACATGAATGTTTTTGTATTACTCCCTCCGGTGTAAATCAGGAATGATTATAGGAAACTGTTGGGGACCTACTGTTTTCAAAACAGGCCTTTGTGGGACTCAGCATGACATATGAATCAGTACCCTCTTAAAAAGTGAAAAAAGGAACCAGGTGGTCAAACTTAGATTTACATCATCTAATTAAAGCATGTTTTATTTCACTAGGAAAAAATCAGTACCAAGGAGTATTATTCTACTCCATTACTTGGAAATTCTTTTTTAAAAAATTATATTTAAAACAAGCATCAAGAACTTGATCCATATCACACCCTCTTTTTTCCTCACACATCTTAGTAGCCTAAACTCAGAATCATGTGGCAGTGGGATGGGCAGTAAAATGTCACAGAGAAGATATTTAGTAGTGGTTGAAGACTGTTTGCACCTTTCAGGGTAAGTTGGGCTGTAGTGATTCTTAGGTCCAGAGTGGCATTATGACATGTGTCCAGAGTGGCATAATGACATGTGTCACATCTTTGTATATTTCTTCGTCAAATTTTTGAACAACCACATTACCAATTATAGAAAAACTCATGCAGTTTTTCATTCATTGGCTCAAAAGATTTCTCAGAATATCTATAGCCTTGACAACATTACAGTTTCTATTCTGTTTTCAAGGATGAAATTAAATCTTGTATCTGTTAATAGCAGAAACTGGGGGAAAGATCATTTCATCCTTAAGTATATGTTTTAAAATAATTTCTATGTTTGCATAAGAAGGCACACTGCAGAACAACTCTGAGAGCAACAGTTTCCCATTAACTCTTTATAGCCAATAGTGCTGGCACCATTGCTCCCTCCAGGGGAAGAGGAAAGGGTATATGAACATGTCTAAGGATCTCAAATACCCAAATGTAATAACCTAAGTAGAGTATTTATTTTATGCCTCAAGTATGTTGTTATTTAAATTTTTAGGTAATGTATTTCTTTTGGTCTTTTATGGTCAGTCAATACTGTTAAAGTACTTTACCATCTGTTAAAGATGCAGTCACTAGGGAATTCAGCTACAGTTTGTTTAAACCCTTGCAGATTGCATGTTCTTTTTTTAACCTTTCAGAATATTGGAAGAATTATGCAATGATTTGTTGAGATGTGGACTTAATGGTGCTGCTTTAATCAGTTTGCTTCCAGTGTGGCTTCCTACCCAGAAGCCCTAGGACCAGTCGAAATTAGAAGAATTTCAAAAGCTTTCTGTTCCTACCTGAACCCTACCAGCAAAGTAGGATTGTGTTAGTAATGAATGATATGATAAAGTTTGACCAAGTTTGTTTTTTGTTGTTTTGAATTTGCGTTGTACATTCTCACTCCTTTTTAAGAATGTTGGTGTATGGATGTGAAGATGCTAGAGAAACTATGCTCAGATATTCATCATAAATGTCCCTTTCACCTATTTGTTGTAAAACTTCAGACTGGTCGCTGATCATATTTCTTTAGTGAGAATGTGGTAAAATTACAACAATCTTTTAAAAAGATGATGCAGTTCTATATTTATTGTGCTGTGCCTGGTCCTAAGTGGAGCCAGTTAAATAAGTTTCATATGTATTTTTCCAGTGTTAAATCTCACACATTGTACCCTTTGGAAATTTCCTTCCATCCTGAAGAATGAATAGTAGAGGCCATATATATTGCCTCGTATCCTTGAGATTTCACTATCTTTATGTTAAAAGTTGTGTATAATTGTTAAAATCTATGAAAGAATAAAAAGTGGATTTAAATTAACATTTTTCCTTTTTGTGTACCTGGCAAGACCTGCTAGAAAGCGTGCTGCCTTACATTTTGACTTAGTGTTTTCAGTATGAACTCTTATATTTAAAATTTTTCCCCATTCTTCATAAATTGTAACTAAAGATTATGTAATTGAATGGTGGTTTTCACTGTGGACTGCAAAAAGTTTATAATGATAAACACTGTGATTGGAAAATACAGTGCACAGAATTCAGAATATTACTTTAAGTTGAAAAATCAAAATGATTGCAAAATTATGCTTGTAAATTAAAGATCAGTCAGTCTTACTCTGGTTTTGATAAATGAACTAAAGCCCTGTATTCATGACATTTCAAGTTAAATTATTTAAGATCCAATATGGCAACAGGTTACATAGGGCACATTTATTTACATAAATGTATGTCTAACAATTTCCAAGGAATAAAGAAGTAGTTTGGGATGAACAACTCTATCTTACTATCAAATTCAATTTTATACAAAGAAATACTTAAAAATTCACAGGAAATCTTAATCATTATAGGATGTTTGGGTAATTTTTAGTCCATTTGGTAATATACCATTATTGTTTTTAGGCTATTAGTGTTAATGTATTGTTACAATATTATAGTATAAGAAAGAACCAGCTTTCCTAAGAAGGGTGTGACAAAATTTCACTGAAGTTGTTCTAAGAGCATCCTCTTATTGTGAGTTCCCCCAGAAGTTGGCTCTCAGACAAGTATTTGAGTGCAGATAATTTATTTGGAACATGAGCTTAGGAAACACCAGGGGAGTAGAGAATGGAGATGGAATTGAAGGAAGCCCCAAAAACCCTCTGAACTATTGAGCACAATCCTTCTGGAGAGTTCTGGAAGCAGGTGAAGATCATGTACCTGGTACTCCACCTAGGATACATACAATGGAATTAGAGTTACTTCATCAGTGATTGGTGACTAACTCCTGTCAATCATACTTTGAAGACCATTCCCACAAAGACTGGGAGAGTCAATGTTCAACACTTGCAAATAGGTATATTGGGCACTGGTGACCACAGAAAATCCTTCACCAAGAGATTGAGTTGTGGGCAGTCGAGGTCTACCTGGTATGCTCTGAAATAGCAGTCATGAGGAGTTTTATGTGGGAGACTACTAGCAACTGCTTCAGAGCGTCTTAAGTACTCAGGAAAAAAAAAATTAGTCAATTGAGTAAGGAGACACATGTAAAAGGAGCTGAAGACTTTGAAACAGTTATGGGGTTTTTGGTTTTTTTTTTAAATAATTGAGAATACACACACAAATTGAGAATACACACACAAATTATGGTTATATGTAGGCTAGATGTGGGGTTTAATGCTCCTGAAAGTAAAACAGCTTCCTAGATTAATGGATATTTTGATTATTTATTCTACCCCCAATTAATACTGAAGAGGAAATTGAAGCCCATCAAGGCTAACTGCTTTGCCAGAGTCAAACAGCTATTTAGTATAGGAATTTAGTCTTCCAGATTTCTAATGTCTCTGCACTGTTAAAAAAAAATTTCATCTGATAAATTTGAGGATCAAATTCATTCTATTATACTCTCCATGAATTGAGCAATGTCCTGTTTAGCAAGTAGAAAGGCACTCCAGAGGCGTTGTACACAATGAAAGATTCTATGGGCCTAAAGAGTGTGGGACAAGGAGGTTTTTAGTAAAAGAAAGGATTGCTTCAGGTCAGGTTACCTTCCCTTAGGGGAAGACAGGGGCTTTATCAGGCTGGCAGATTATCTGGCTAGTGCAGATCAGGGAATTCCAGACTGATTAGTTAAAAAATCCACTGCTGGAGGGCCTCCCTGGTGGTGCAAGTGATTGTCTCAGCACTATGAAGTACTGGCAGCCGCTATAGCACAAGTTCGATCCCTGGCCAGGGAACTAACCCACATGGTGCAGCAGACCTCTCCTGTCAGTCTGCCTGTTCTGCTCCTCCCTCTGTCTCTGGTGAATCCTTTCAGCACCTCCTCCCACCCCCCCACCCCCCATGTGGCCTACACTCCAGCTCTTATATGCATAAAGAAATCTTAAAAAAAAAAAAATCCACTTCTGGAAGAGGTTGTTAAGTTGATCTAATGCCCTGGGATTTAGCACAAGTAATTCTGCAAGAGGGTGGTCGTCAGGAAGGGGGAGTGTCCCAGGACCCCACCCCCACCTCAGACAGGAGAGAGCCAGGACACCTAGGACTACAATTCCCAGAATGCCATCATCACCAAAGGAAGGACTGAGGACTGAGGGTGGAGTTAAGTGATGGTTTTTTGGGGGGATTTAAAAGACCTGACCTGTGAACTTGGGGAGATTGGTCCGTGGTGTGGATTGAGGAGAGTTTTCCTGAGTAGGCAAGAAGAGTCCAGCTCAGAGGAACTAGTAGGACGTTTTTACCAATTTATCTTTTCTTTTCTCTTTTTGTAAGTAAATCTTTTTATTAATTTTATTGTGTGTGCCTGCATTTGAGTTTTTAAGTCTCTTTTTAAGTGCATGGGTGGGAACCCGGACAGGCATCCCACGGGGTTACCCTGTATACAACAATTCCACTTTGGACCTGCTGTCTCCTTTTTAACAGCACTTAATCATTCTGTGTATATTTCTCATGTATATAATTTTCAGAACCAAGAAATATTGAATAGGTCTGAGACAATATAACCAGAGGAAAAGGAGGGTAGAAATGACAAAGTGGTGGTGGGCAGTGTGATAACTTGCTCATTTTAAGAAGGGAAATGATTAACAGACTTAGAATTTAGGAAGGTAATTCTAGAAATAGATAACCACTTTCACCAAAATTACATAGAAGTCTTTAAATAGGGGAGGAACCAGAATATCAATAATAATAAATCTCTCACAACAGACACGTATCCAGAATATAAAGAACTCCTGCAAGTAAAAACAAAAATGGCAGAGATCTTAGTAGTTAAATGTATTAAGTAAAAATATAAAAACAAAAATGGCAGAAATAATAGTTAAGTGTATTAAGATATGAACAGGCATCTTGAAAAATGGCCAATATATGAAAAACATGCTTAGCTTCTAGTCAACAGGGAAATGCATATTAAAATTACCTTTTCATAGTCACTAGAAAAACTAAAACAGAAAAGACACAGTACCAAGTGTTGGTGAGGAAGTGATACATTTTGGTGGAAGCAAAAGTTTGTGCTACTTGAGAAAACAGCCATAACACTATCTACAAAGTTTCCCCTTGGGCAGCAATAAGTAGGTAACAACAATTAGGAGGAATCTTATGGTAGATTTTTTTTAACAGCTCTGTGGGAGGAAGAGAAAAGAGTAGCTAGAAATTGAAAGACAGCAGAAGAATTAGTGTGGTAATTCAGTTTAGGGTCTGGATTGCCCTCATTTATTTTTTGGATGACTGTGGTCAGCAGTCCTCTTCTGCTGTCTTTTGAAGAGTTGTTTCAGGTAGCAAGACTACTGGGTCACAGTATTCCTGTTTGTCAGGTAGGCTAGGTAAGGTTTTTTGTTTTTGTTTTGTTTTGTTTTTTGGTTTTTTTTTGCAAAATGGGAGTAATGCTGTTACACAATGGCACAGGAACCCATTCCCTAGGACTAGTTATACACAACACACATGCATACATAAATGTCTACCAAAAACATAAAGCAAAATGTTCATAACAGCACTATTTGTAATAGTTCCAAACTGAAAATTACCTAAATGGTAGTTTGGAAGAATAGATAAGTAAATTGTAGTATATTTATATAATGAGACACTGTGCAGAAGTCAGAGTTAATGCAACAACATGCATGAATCTCACAATGTTTAGTAGAAGAAATCAAGTAAAATAATATGTACTGTATTACTCCACTTATATAGAATTTAAAAGAATAAAGCTAATATGGTATTTGAAGGGAGAACAGCGGCTCACCATGGTGAGGAAGGTGTGTTAACAATAGAAGGCCAGCATTTGGGGGTTCTTCTAGGGTATTGTTAATATTTTGGTTCTTAGCATGGCATCTTAGATGGTATGTTCTTTTATAAAAATTCACCCACGATTCAAGTGTTTTTCATATGTATGTTATACTTAAATAAGTTTACCCAAAAGTAATGATTCCACTTACGGGTTTCTATTTACTTATCATCATTTTACACCATGAAATTTATAGTGGTGGTTTATAAGTGCTTTTAGATTTTACCTAACAATAAGATAACATTTTTTTTTTAAGATTGGAATTTTTAAATTCAGGAACTCTCAGTTCTCTGCAACCAATAACTTACTTTGTCAGACAGCTGATCAGGATTTGGGGAATAATCTGTTCTTGGAACAGAGTGAAGCTAACTAGACCACACAGACATACAATGTAGAAGCTGTTGGCACATTAATAGTGCTATAGCCAGCACATACAAATATGTGTTCAGATATCTATGAATACGTATCACAGCCCTCAAAGCAGCAACGGATGGCTATTAAAAGCAAGTTTGATGTTTCAAATAACTGTACATGTTTTAATTAGCTGTTTTCAAAACTTGTCTGAATATAAAAAGGCATATGGCACACATGTTGACATATGGTTAATAATAGATTCCCAGGATCCGCACTAAACCAGTTGAATTGAAATCTATATTCTAGGGAAAGGGCATAGAAGTCAGTTTAACAAATACACCACATAATTCTTAGCATGGGAGCAAGTTTTGGGATGCAAGATCTTTATTCTATGCTTAGATCCCTTTATAGTGACCCTGGACGGTGCTCTACTGATTCACACCTATTCTGACTTAAATTCAGGATAGTCTAGTAGTAGGACAGAGTTTTCCTAAATCATGAAATTTAGTGCTAATTATTTTTATACCTATGGATTTCTAAGAGGATTCTGTTACAGTGTTTTAGGTATTTACTGAGTGGACCAGTATTCAATAAATTGTGTCCAGTTTCTTACAAGCATAAAAATTCTTAAAAGAACCAAATTCTGCAACATATTTGAATTCTATCATACATAGGCTGTTTGTGAATATAATTATAAAAAGATAATTTAATTCCATTTTTTAAAAACAGCATTTGTCCCAGCATTCGAAATTCCTATTTCTTTAATCCAATAAGATAATTTTTATGTGATTTTTAATCATTATCTGAATAACTCAAATTGTTACAACTCCCAAATAACTAGACATTTACTTGACTTAAAATAGTACTAAGGGCCTCCCTGGTGGCCTAGGGGTTAATTCTCAGCACCATCACCACTAAGGCCTGAGTTCGATTCCTCATAATTGACAGAGCAGACCTCTCTGGTCTTGCCCGCTGCTCCCCTTAGCAGTGTATTTCAGTAAATCCATCTGTTCTGCTCCCCACTCTGTCTCTGGTGAATCCTCTCACCCCCTACACCTCTGGCCAACACCCCAGTTCTTCTATGCAAAATTTTTAAAAAAGACAGAAAAAGAAATAAAAAAATGTATCTTAATAAAAATAAAGTTGCACTAAGTGTTCTGCATACCTTATATAAAAGGCAAATTATTTTCAACATAAAATCACATTCATGCCCTTTATTTTTAAATTGCATGCTTTATTTTTAAGTCTTTTAAAGACCTTTAGACACTTGTCCAAAAAATATATAAGTAAATCAAATTTAGGGCAGTGTTAGCATTTCCTCAAGCATGGTGTTGCAAGTTGGGTTTTTTGTAAACAAATGCTGAGATGGAGAGGGGAGCACAAGTTGATCCGTAGGAATCAACACTTGAGAAAGGAAGGCGGGGGGCCAGAAGGGTAGAACATAGAGAAGATAAAAATAAAAAGCAGCTCTATAAGGCCGTGCTACTCCTATGGGGAAGCTCTGAAACAAATAATGCTCATCAGAGTTAACATGTGTGAGGACGAATTGGCCAGGTCTCTGACCCCCAACTTTCAGACTATGGCCAGATTCAGGGTCCCCTGTGAGGCTGTGACCTCTGGTGAGGAGGCTCTCAGAATCTGCACATCTAAAAAGAACTGACAGCTGACAGTTACTGCTGACCACAATCCTGGCAGTGGGATGACATGGCTCCCCTTGATGGGGGATCCCCACAGTACTGTGTGTGTCTGTAAGATGGTTTTAGGAGACAGATGAATAGCACACACTTTAATGTATAGAGGCAAACACATAATTCATATCCAAAACTTCAATAATTTTTCTGGTGAGAATGCCAAACTCAAATATTTTAATTAGCCATTTTAAAAGAAATATGTTAAGTACAGAAAGTTATAGGCAATAAGAAGGTATAACAAAAATCATGAGGTTAGTCTTCAAAACAGAAATTTTAACTTACAACTCTGTAAGTTAAAAGATGGGCTGATAGCTTTAGTGTCTGTTGAAATATAAGGACTCACTTCATATTTTTAAGAGAATACCAACTTTATCTTGGCCTGATTTCATTTAGAAACTCATCGTCAAATGCAAAAATCTTCATGAAGTGACTAATTAAAAAAAATAAACAAACTTCTTGACATTTCAATCTTGTGACTGTTAGGTAGTAAAATAGGAAAAATTTAAATTTAAATAAGTAAAATAGGATACTCAGACAAGACACCATTTCAAACATATGTATTTTTTCCTATAGCAGCATCTATTTGTATTTGATTAAACTATTGCCAAGTTTGAGAGTTCACTTGTACTATGATAACTATAATTAAATTTCTCTTATATGTAGAGCTGCTCAAGTAAGAAATTACACAATTGCAAATACTGTACACACACACACATTTATCTTCTTTGAGGGGGGGAGAATAGAAAAGGTGAATTTATTGAAATACACTGCTAAGAGAAGCAGTGGGTGAGACAGGAGAGATCTGTTGCCTGCAAATATATTTCTATAGCTACTTTATTTCTCTGTGATGTCTCTTGAGCTTCCCGAAGAGATTTTTGCATGTGCCACATTGCTTATACTTTACCCCAAATTCTATGACCAACTTATTTGAGATTTCCATTCATTAGGTCATAACTTCTTACAATTCTTTCCCTATTTAAAAAAAAAGTAGGCTAGGTCATAAACAAGAATCATTTATATAATAACCTCAAAATTTATTTTCACAAGAATTTTAATTAATCTCTTAGAAACTCTAAACAGAAACACAGTATATTGAATCTATATATTCAGCAGAAGGGAAAATATACCTTCATTTTATAGCAAATTGGGTTGCAGTATAAACACTATTGATTTAAATGTTATATGTTGAAGATTTCTCAGTTATACTTACTCCATAACTTAATCCATAACTTATTCCATACATTTGATAGAAGCAAGAAAAAAGACCGCTTATTCTTTTGAAAAAGAATTCCTGAATTACAGGTACATGATATGTCTAACTGACTACATGTATATATGTATTTCTTTTTAAAACTATAAAACATAGTTGTTGTCATTACTACCCCCAATATCTCCTGCGAACTTCGCACCAACTACTAACAGTCATCAGCTGCTCCTTTTCCAGTAGACACCCCTTATCTAATATCAGGAACAAAATGTTGTGCTGAGTAAGAGCTTAAGCTCTTAAATTAGGCTGTCCAGTTTTAAATCCCAGCTCTACTACTTACTAGCTGCCTGACATTGGGATATCAACTTAACCTCTCAATTTTCTCATCTATAAAATAGGGATAATAAAAATACCTACCTATTTTATTTGGAATTAAGTTCAGCTTGAATGACAGAAATCAGAATATATTTAAAATAAGATAGAAGTTCATTTCTTTCACATAATTGTAAGCCTCTCTCTACTGTAAAGTGGATGAATGATCTTCAAACACTCAAGTTTGTTTTCTTTATTCTCAACACAAGTTCCATGTCCTAGTCCAAGGTGACTGCCCCAGCTCCTTCCATTAAACTTGTGGCTCATATTCTAACCATCATCTTCTGTTCTAGAATCTGAATCCCATATAGAGGCTATTTTCCAGGAATTGTACTTATTTTTAATGGCAACATTGTATGGTCTAAGCTAAGATACTTATTGATATTAGCTTTCTTTGTTTTCAACTAACAGAGGGACACAAAAAGTACTACATATTTTGCAATTTATATATTTTTAGTATTGGGTTCTAATCACAATGATCGCATTTTTTTCTTATCTTTAGTAGACAGAATTAACACTTATTCATGAATTGCAATTAAGTTGTTAATGATCTCACTAGAGATTTCTAAAAAAAAAACAAAACAAAAACAAAAACCACCACCACCCAGGGGCCTGTTAGAGTCAATGAAATAAATAATGTATTTCTAAATATGCTTAATTTTCAGGAAGATTAAAATATGATGGAAAACATTGTCTCAATTCATTTGATTATCTATAATTTAATTACACCATCAACAGTCTATTAGAAAACTTTTACATATATATTTGTAAAAGCTGAGTATTTTTTTAAAGATTTATTTATTTATGCATACAAGAACTGGGGTGTAGGCTAGAGGTGTAGGGGGTGAGAGGAGTCACCAGAGACAGAGTGGGAAGCAGAACAAGCAAATTGAGTGAAATACACTGCTGAGGGGAGCAGTGGGCAAGATAGGAGAGGTCTGCTGTGCCATGTGGGTTAGCTCTCTGGCCGGGATCTAACTGGTGCTGAAGTGGCTGCTGATAGCTTCAGAGAGCTGAGACTTAACCCCTGGCACCACCAGGGAGGCCAAAAACTGAGCATTTTTAATATAGCAGTGCTAAAATTTTGAGGTTAATAGATACCATTAATGCAAAAGGATAGGACAGGGGTATGAGATAGGCTGTCACATTTAGACATGATTATTTATTGAACACCATAGGCTATAGTGCTACTTTGGATAATATAAGGTACCGCATTTCAGAAACTGACTCAAGATGGACTTAAATAATTCATACTTTAATGAAACCTGAATCTAGAAACCCAAAACCTTTAGCAAATGACTAACAACTCTCTCAGCTTACACTCTCCCTTTTTACCCCAATGTTGGCTTCTACCTGACATGTACCCTTAGCTCTTACCAGTCTCTAAAGTTTATTTTGTCTCATTCTATTCTTCCAAGAAATATTACCCCTTTCTCCATCTTAAATCTCTTCTTTATTGGCTCTTCCCACTTGGGTTAAAAATGCATTTCAGTCACTTGAATCTTGTAAAAACTACACTATGTCAATCCGATAGTCAATGAGCAACAATTAAAAGGATTACTTTTGTTGTTAAATAAGTTCTTACTTAAAAATACTAGAAACTATATGATGCATACCAAAGAATATATAATATTTACAAGGACATTTAAAAAAACATAAATATATATGTACCCATTACTCAGATTAAGTAGAAAATTCAGGGACATAGAAAGCCACAGTGAGTCTCTCCTCCAATGCATCCATCTCCTTCCCCCGCACAGATAAACATTACTCTGACTTTTGGTTTCAATGATCCCTTGTTTTAATTTATAGATTCACTACACAAATATTCTTAATTAAATATCCCTCAGTAGAAAAGAAAGGGAAAGAATAGCTTAGTAGAAAGCATGGTTATTCCAGTGTAAGGAAAGGGTGGTGTTGCCACTAGGAGATGACGACTTCCAGCAGGAAAGAAACTCAACCTAGTCCATGTGTCACGATCTAGGATCAGGGTCCCTGATCTTTTTTAAGAATCCTTACTAGGATTTTAAGAATCCTTACTAGGGATGTCAGTGGGCAGTGAGGTGTGCCTCACTGTAGGCTGTGCCTACCAAGCACAGGGCCCGCCATATTTGGGGCAGCTGGCCCAGAGATCAGACGTTTAACAAAAATGGGATTAGAAGGTGTATGACTCCACGTCTTCTGCTTCTAAACCTTCTCTGCTAATACCTGCTCTCAGGAGTCATTCAGAACACGTTAGTTTTGCAGGTTGAGGCAGTAACAAACTTAGCTACATCTGTATAGATACATTAGCTTTATTATTAGCAATTATTACCTCACTATAAGGTAGCAATGCTGGAAAAAAACTGATAAAAATTAGGTTTTATTTTCCAAGAATATGTGGTAATAGCAATCATACTGAACCTTTAAGAAATTTGAGTCAAGTTTAAAAACACCTTAAAACTTCAATGGTAAGATGTAAGTTAAAAGAGCTATACTTCCAGAAGATTTCACTTTGTCAAAGGGCAAAAAGTGGCAAACCACCACTGGTTTTTCATTTTGCTTTTTTGGCCTGCCCTACAGGGGCTCAGTGGGAAGGAATAAAGAGGTGCCTCCAGATTTTATGTGCTCTTGGCAGTACCCTTATTTATTTCTTTAGTACCATACCTACCACAAATGTCTGTCTCAAAGCCAGTGTGATGGTTAAAACCAGAGTGCAAGGCGATGTGTCATTACATTTGCTTGGATCATGGGGTAGTCAAATATTTGGCCCAACACTGTTTCTGTGTGTGTCGTGAGAGTGTTTTCAGATGAGCTCAGCATTGGAATCTGCAGGCTTATTGCTCTTTGTGGGGGGGGCATCATTCAATCTGTTGAGGGCCTGAATAGAACAAAAGGCAGAGGATGGGGGAATCTGCTTTCTAGATAGATACTTGAGCTTGGATGTCTCCTCCCCAGAGACGCTTCCTGCCGTTGAACTAGAACTTACACCATTGGGCCTCTGACTGTCAGAACTATGGCATGAACAGTGGTGTGAACCAATTCCTTAAAATCTCCCTCTCTCATTCTCTCTCTGAATATGTTGTTGTTATTATTCTGTTTCTCCGGAGAACCCAGACTAAGACAGCAATCAAGGCTACTCTTGTTATGCCCTATTGTTCTATTGCTATAGGTTCATATAGGAAATCCAAGGCTGCTTGGTTAGCTCTCATTCCCGTTCCTCGCAACCCCAAATTCTCTCGATCACTTAGCTTCCATTCTCTTATCTAATTCCATCTCCCTCCCTGTCCCCAACTCTCAAGCTCCTTCTTTGCAATTAGCTGTAAGATTCAAACCCAGACATTAACAAAATTCCCTGTATTCTAAATTCTCAGATTTTTTCTGGAAATTCTTTAAAATTTCTCTTTGCTTTTCTTGAACTAAACCCAGCTTTTCCCAAATATCGCTTTCCCTGAAGGCTCTCAAGTGGCGGTTGCTTTCTCTCCAATATCATCGGAGCGCTGGTGGTAGCTTGCTCCCTGAACCAACCACTGATCCTGGCTTCTGGGGTGAATGCTCTGTGTAGTCGCTTCCTACGTGAGTCAGAACTGAACCTCAACCCATTAGAATGTGGAGTAAAAGACAAAGTGTGAGTGTGACTTCCAAGATGGGCCATAAAAGGCATCGTGACTTTTACCTTGGTGTTCTGAGGAAAAGCGCTCCTGGCCAGGAGGATCCCAGCAACCTTATGCAGAGGCCAATGTGGGAAGGAATTGAGGCCCCAGTGAACAGCCCACTGCAGGTTGTCAGCCATCTAAGACCCCTTGAAAGTGACGCCTTCACACTCATTCAGGCCTTTTGATGATTAGAGCCCCGCAAGACTACTGAGGGCAACCTCATGAGAGACAAGGAGCCAGAGCTGCCCAGATAAGCTACCCCCCAACTCCTGACTATCGGAAACTACGAGAGATAATGAATGGCAATTATATTCAGCTACTAAAGTTTTGGATGGTTTGGCTGTAACACCACTAGGCCCAGAGAAAAATTGCCTTTTTTTTCTTATTTCTAGACTCTTCTTCACGTTTTCGTAAAGCCTAGCTTTTTTCATATCAGAAAACTGTACCACACACTACCTCCCTTTATTGCAATCATCTACCAATTCACAATGCATGTTCCCTTTTTTATTAAAGATTTTTATTTCTTGCTCATGGTCACTTTCCTTCCACTCTTTTTATACGTGTTGTCTTAGAGCACTCAGGTTGCTGTAACAAAATACACAGTGAGTAGCTTATAAACAAAAAAAATCTATCTGTGGCAGATCTAGTGGTTAGACCTCTTCCTGGTTCCTAGCATGTGCTCTTAGTTGGTGGAAAGGGTGAGTGATCTCTGTGGAATCTCTTATAAGAACACAAATTCCCTTCCTGAGGGCCCACCCTTGTGGTAAGCACTTCTCACAGTCCCCACCTCTAATCACCATCAACTTTGGGGATTAAGTTTCAACATGTGAATGGGGTGTGGAAGAGTGCATTTGGACATATCATTTGGTGATTTCAATATCCTCTAAGATTTTTCCCTTAAATCCTTGGCTTCTTATTTTGTTGACCTCTCCCCAACGACCTTACTTACCACTCTAGTCTGCCCACTCTCTTGCTTATATCAGAAAACTTGTCATGATAGTTACAACTTGTCCATATTCAAGCATCTTTCCAACTTATCTCTATCATCAGCAGCCCTTCACCCCAACCATATTTGTAAACCTTTCTTTTTCTTTTTTTAAAGATTTATTTATTTATTTATGCACAGAAGAACTGGGGTGAGGTCCTGGGGTGAGAGGACTCACCAGAGACAGAGTGGGGAGCAGAACAGGTGAATCCACTGAAACATTGCTGAGGGGAGCAGTGGGCAAGACAGGAGAGGTCTGCTGCACCATGTGGGTTAGCTGCTTGTCCCAGGGTGGGGGGGTGCGGGGAACTCAGGCCCCAGCAGGGATGGCATGATAGTGGTGAGACTTAACCCCGAGGCCACCAGGAAGGTCCTAGATTTTCAAACCTTTCACCCCATATTTTTCATTGTCCTCCACCCTCTTGCAAATTTTCTTTGCTTTTTACCTAGCTTGGATTCCAAGGACAATCATTAGTGTCACATACTTGTACACACATTGCTCTCCCCTGCTCCTCTCTTGCTTCATTATATTCAGCAGGAAAAAATCAACTCTAAATCCAATTCTGCCAATTTTGTGCTTGTACTTGTGAAGTGCAGAACACACACAGACTAGTGCAACTGGCTTCCCTTTGTTTATTTTTCTGACTGGTTATAATAGTTTTTAGTTACAAGAATAGTACAAAGGCTGGTGTCTTTTACTAGATTCCCCAAACATTCCATGTTTGCTTTGTTATAGTATTCTCTCTCTGTGTATAATTTTTTTCTGAATAATTTGGGAGTGAGTTAAACCTAAATACATTATTGAAACCTAAATAATATATATCGGTATGTTTTGTAAAACAAGGATATTCTCATACATAAACATAGCATAGTAATCAAAACAGTAAATTTGAAACATTTTGAATAAATGTTATAATCTAGTCTGCAGACTTTATTCAGTTTTCCTGTTGCCTCAATAATTTCTCTTTATTTTTGTCATTTTTTATTACTAATAACGTTTTTTATAACAATTTTTTTTCTGGTTAAGGATTCAATGTAAGATCACACATCAAACTCCCAGAACTTTGAGCTCCAGTGTCCCACATCTGGGATAAGAATACTCTTATCCCATATACCCCTGTAGAGTCTTTCCTTCTTCATTTGTATCTTTATGGGTGAGGGAAAATAGCCTTTCAGTGAAGCTGTGACTTCCTTATTCAAAATCTTCCTGTTATTTCCCTGCTTTGTTTGTCTCCATAGTTATTATCACTGTCTGATATTATATAATTTTACCTATCATCTATCTTCTCATTTTGGAATATAGGCTTGATGAGGATTGAATTTTCATCTATTTTATTTACGTATCCCCAGCTCTCAGAATTAACTGGCCCATAAGAGGCTCTCAATGTATGTCGATTGTATTAATGATTACAATCCACTTTAAATCTTTTTATTTCAATACAGTGGTACATAGACATCAACATTAACATGTCACAGTTCATGAATATAGTACAATTTTATGGCTGATAAAACAGAAATAAATTAGCAAGCATTCAAGTTTAGTCCTATAATAAACCTCAGTCTCATATTTTATATAGATGGCTATCTTCATTTCTATAATTTAAATTTAGGAAATTTAAGTTATTAATTCTGCTAAAACAGTCACAAGTATTGTGACTTTTAGAGAGCAGGCTCTTTAGAAATCTGTCTGAGACATACAGTGACTTCATAAGTTTTCACTGAGCAAATATACTATAATTTACTTAATACCATTTACATCTTATTTTTTTTATGTTTCCTTTTCTATTACTTTACAAGTATTAAAAATGCTACTGAGAATGTTCTGGTGAGTAAAAGACTGTTTCTTCAGTGTAGATTTCCAGAAAAGGACTTATTAAGTACCAATTTATACCATTACACAGTTGAGATATAACAATGGTTGCTCATTTAAAATATGCAGTTCTTTGGCTCCCATATATTAAAAAGAGCAAATATTAATTGAAAAATTATTCATTGCCAGTGGTTGTGCTATTTTGTATTTATACAGATAATCATGTTTGAGTCCTTAAAATTACTTAGGACTTTGAGGGCCTCCCTGGTGGGGCAGCGCTTGAGCGCTGCGCTGTGGAGCTGTTGGCAGCGCACGATGCGAGTTCGATGACCAGCCAGGGAGATTCCCACATGGTGCGGCAGACCTCTCCTGCCTCGCCCGCTGCTCCCCTCAGCAGTGTATTTCTGATCTGCCTGTTCTGCTCCCCACTCTGCCTCTGGTGAACCCTCTCGCCGCCGCACGCCTCTGGCCTATACCCCAGCTTGTATGTATAAATAAATAAATCTTTAAAAAAAATTACTTAGAACTTTGAGTCCTAAAATTACTTAGTCCTTCAATTACTTAGTCCTAAATTACTTAGGACTCTGAGTCCTAAAATTACTTAGTACTTGTTATGGGCTGAATGGATCCCCTCTAAATTACTATGTGGAAGCCCTAACCACCAATGTGATTGTATTTGAAACAAGGAAGTAGTTAATTAAATTCATAAAGTTGGGGTCCTGATCCAACAGGAGCAGTGTCCTTATAAGAAGAGACACCACAGAGCATGCCATGTGAGGACAGATCAAGAAGGCACCATGTACAAGCCAGGAACAAACTTTTTACCAAAAACCAAATGAACTAGAACCTTGATCTTGGACTTCTAGCCTCCAGAACTATGAGAAAACAAATTTCTGTTGCTCAAGACACCTGTCTGTGGTATTCTTTTATGGCAGCCCAAGTAGTCTAATACAATAGTGCTGCTATCTTTCTATAATAAATAAGGACCTAGGCAACAAGAGATTAGGTGCTGTGCCAATACATCGGGGAGCCAAAACTCCAGCCTCAGGCAATTTTTCCTTCAGGGGCCAACCATTTGTTTTGTCCAGACAATGGGATGGTCTGCTCATGTCTTTTGTTCATGTTATCGATGAAGCCTCCTATTTTTAAAATTACTGGTAATGAATTTTGAGTTGATAGAAGAATCATTTAAGCACAAATCCAATAAGGACATCCTTCTACATAACCACAGAGTATTAATTACCCATAAATATCAACAAATTAATCCCTAAATCATTAATTACTCCATAATATCAACTATAATATACATTGCATGAGCCATCTTTCCAATTGTTCTAGAATATCTTCTTACAGGTGTTTTCTTGGGAATTAGGAGATGCAAAAGCAATAACTTTTTGTCAGTAACTTCACCCCTTAAATAAGGGGTGAAGTCTGCAGTTCAATTCACTATTTTGCACATTGTCGAGTATGTATTGCAAGTGGGGTTTCCTTTGAGAGGAGTGATTTGAACTTGAGCCTTTTCACGGTCGGCACAGGAGTTTCTGATTGGGAAGCGGGCAAGGGCAAGAGCCATTGCGGATCTCCAGTAAAGACTGGCCTCCAGATTGAAAAACTGGGTAGTCAAAAGCTGGCGTCCTCATTTGCCGCCAGAGGGCGCAAGGCGACCCAGCAGGAGCTAAGGCAGCCCTTGGAGGGCGTGCGGCGGGGGAGGTGCTCCGGGTCGCGGGCTGGGAGCGCGCGCGGAGGTGGGCCCGGGGTCGCGCCTGGCCGCCCCAACTCCGCTGGGGCGCGCGTGCGCGGTTCCGCGGCGGCGGAGGGAGCCGCGATGGAGGGCGCTCTGCCTGTCAGCCAGGTAAGCGATGCCTGGCCGGGGCGGGCTTCCGAGCGGTGGCTTACCTGACTTCCTCACCACCTCTCTTCCTTCCTGAGACAATCTGAACTCTCTCAGATTAATGATAATTGATTCCTCCCTTCCCTTTTCTGGGCGCTCCTTGAAGTAACTTGGAAAGTTGTTACCGGGGAACGGTTTCCTGTGCTTCCTGCGAGCCTTTTCCCGGTGGGGTGGGGCTGTGGTAGGAGCGTCTGCTTCTCCGTGCGCTGGGGGTGTTGGAATTTGGTTCCGAAACGTCGGGTCCCCACGTCCCAGCGCCGGCCGGTGGAATCAGGCTCCACTGCCGGGAGACTGACCCTGTATTAACACGTTTACCCACTCTCATCCCTCCCCGTAACTCTCAGCCTTTCATAAAAAAGAGCCCCGAACTCTAGATAGCTTAAATCACTGTGGTGTCAGCCAAGTTTTGGGCTTCAAGTAGTTTTATTATTTGTTTGCTATCCGATTTGATACAACGAAGAACTTATGAATCTTTAGAGGGGAGCCTACTTTTGTTTCAGGGTACCCTCATGTCTGAACACTGTCCTCACTTTTCCTTTGGTTGTGTGTAGGTATTTTACTTTCAGAGAAGTGGTCAGTGCTTTACCTTTTACTTGAATAGTATTTTACATTTTTTGAAAGGATAGAGGCACTCAAATAATTGAGGAATGAACAGGTGAATGAATGGATCACATTTGATCTTCCAGGTTCTGCATTTGCAGATTCAACCAAGGGCAGAGCGAAAAGTATGCACAGCACTATGTAGCTAGACCTGTGGTGGTTGAGTCTGTACTGAATATGAATAGACTTTTCTTCCCATGTCATTATTCTCTAAACAATACTGTATAACAATTTACATAGCATTTGCTTTGTATTAATAAATGTTACAAGGAAACTAGAGATGATTTAAAGTATAAAGGAGGATGTGCCCAGGTTATATGCAAACACTATGACATTTTATATAAAGGACTTGAACATCCACAGATTTGGTTATGGGTTTGGAGGATCCAGGAACCAATCCCTGTGAATATGGAGGGACAATTGTATTTCAACTAAGTCTCAAAGCATTACTATGAAATAGGCAACATAGATATTCATGAACCCAATCAGTCATTCACCTATGTCTTGGCAGGGTGTTTGGGATAAGGTGGTGAGAATATAGGCATGATCCCTGCTCTCAATGAGCTTATTGTCTAGAGGAAAGAACAGTTATCCCTGCTGTAGACTCATGGAAACAGATTTAGTATGATTGAGTTACCGTCATCGGCCACATAGAAGTTAGAGGTAAGAATGATTTATGGTTACCTTACAAAGTCAGAATGAATCCCTCCTGAGAATTTGATTTGGATTTAGAAACTTATAATCACACACACACAGAGAGAGAGAGAGAGAGAGAGAGAATGAGAAGTTTTATTATATGTGTTATTTGTTGCTTATGTAATGAAAGGAAGAGCAGGACAGACTCTCAAGGGGTCCAAAATGACTTGAAATAGCCAGGAAAGGGCCTCCCTGGTGGCGCAGCGGTTGAGCGCTGCGCTGTGGAGCTGTCGGAAGCTGCGACGTGAGTTCGACGCCCAGCCAGGGAGAATCCCACAGGGCGGGCAGACCTCTCCTGCCTTGCCCGCTGCTCCCCTCAGCAGTGTATTTCTAATCTGCCTGTTCTGATACCCGCTCTATCTCTGGTGAACCCTCTCGCCGCCCCACGCCTCTGGCCTGTACCCCAGCTTGTATGTATAAATAAAAAATAAATCTTTTAAAAAAAAATGAAATAGCCAGGAAAGAATACTGTTGGGGATGGGGTGAGGTCAGGATGAGGGTTCCTATGTGCTGACAGAGGCTTGCTTAGTTGAGCTCTCCACTTATGCCAAAGGAAAACACCCAGGCTTTTTTTTTTTTTAAACCAGCATATCCATCTGAGGTATAGAAAGAGGTAGAAGGAAGGGTGAAAGGTGAGTCTGCTCTGCCACCGTTTTGGTTAAGTGCAGTCTGCCCTCCAAAACAAGGTCAGAACAAACTGGTCAATTATATGACCTAAAAGAATTTAATATACCAGAACCTACAAGGTTCCTTTCACATTAAGCAAGAGCAGGATGCTTGATCACTCTGAGAAAATGGGCATACATCATGAGGTATGACTGGGAATGCCTGTGGGTGCCATTGACTGATGTGTAACTGTGTGCCCCGGAGATTAATCAGTGGAACACCTTGTCGATAACATTGGAACCATGGCTGGGGGCCTGGGATATGGTTTTGATTACAACACGGGGTCATCAAGCAGATAAAAAATATCTGGTCAGCAGACTCATGTCCCCCTGAAGCCCTAGATGAGATAAGCACATTTTCAGTTTCATCACCCTTTTTCTCTTTTTTCTCCTACCCTACATAATTGATTCTATCAGTAAAAGGGCCAGGATTTTGCTTGTTCAGTAGCATACTGCATTGTGTGGCCTGCTCCATGACTCCGTTTCTTTATCAGTGTGGTGATGCTGATGCAACAGTGAAGGTAAAAACTGTCAGCAGGCAAACATTAAAAAAAAAAAAAAAAAAATGGGGCCTCCCTGGTGGCACAGCAGTGGAGATGCGAGTTCGACCCCCAACCAGGGAGAATCCCACATGGTGCGGCAGACCTCTCCTGCCTCTCCCACTGCTCCCCTCAGCAGTGTATTTCCGTGATCTGCCTGTTCTGCTCCCCACTCTGTCTCTGGTGAACCCTCGCACTGCCCCACACCTCTGGCCTATACCCCAGCTTGTATGTATAAATAAATAAACCTTTAAAAAAATGAATGAGACTCCTTTTTACAGTTTACCCCAATGTTTGATTTATGAGTGAAATGTTCCATTTTTCATTTAATTGAATTTGAACTTAATCCGTATAGCCTGAAGCTAGAGTCCTGAAGCTATAACCTGATGCTCAAGAGTCCAACAATGTGTATTTTGAGAAATAAAGTGAGTACCTTGGTCACTACCAGTTATGTCTGGGGGATAGGAGTTTCTGGGTGAGGCCTTTTATTGTGGACCTTGATAGACCTTTTGAGTTTCTGTGAATTAAGAGAGTTCCAGAATTTTTTTTTAACCACAAAGGGGACAATTATTAGGTAATGGCCCAGGAATTTATAAACATTGTTGATGGAGTCAGCATTAGCTAGAACATTCAGTGTCAAGATGATTGAAGTTCATCCAGTTTTTCTGACCCTTTGGTCCTTTCCTTTATCAGGTACATGGTGGTTGTGGCTGTGAATAGTAGCAGTCTCCAGCCAGCTCCCTCATGTGTAATGGTGGTAATGCTGTCCACCAAATAGCTAGTTTGTCCATCAAACTTCAAATGGGATTTGAAATGTACAAACTCCTATTGCTGTCCACTCAGTTGAACCCAAGTCATGCCCCAGGTAGACAGGCGGTCTGGAAGTGGGGGTGACCTCTTCTAGCACCATGGCGTCTGACCATGAGAGGAGAGACCATGCCCTCCTGCAGGTGCCACCTGTTAGAGGGTCCAAGTTTGGTTTTTATCCTGTAACAAGGAGGCCTTGGAGGCTGTGTTGATCTTGCAGGGTGCTGCTTTCAGAACACAGAGGGAAGCTGGGTATGGGGATTTGCAGGCTCAGGCTTGTGAGAGCCTCTATTTCCAGGAGAGAACAATATGCTGTGAGTAATCGCTGCTTTAATGGCATGTAGTGTGGGGCTGACGAGACTGTTTCTTGAAGCAGAAGCCTTTAGACAATGAATTGGCGTTATGGGTGGCCCAGAAACAACAGGAGTCATGAAGAGGCTACTAAAGTCTCTAGTATCATGAAGTGTTGATTCTGTGTGTTAGGGGTTAGGCAGGGGTAGGTTAGGGAGTGTCTGTTATAATCTTGACAAATTCTAGAATCTCTTTTGAGAGGGGATCCTATTCATGGTGGACTGATATGCAAATAACAGCATAAATGGACTTAAGTAAAATATTGCCCCCAGAACCCAAAAAGCCTAAAAGATTATTTTTATATTGTGGGTGCTCAGAGGGTTAATAGCTGTTTCTTGACATTGTGAGGGATGGGGGGGTGGCTTGGTTTACCAAATAATTTAGTCAACATGGCAGGCCTAACCCTATGTATGGGGCAATGGCCCATCCCCTTTTTGTGAGTGCCTTTGTGAATATATGAATTTCCTGAATGACTATGTCAAAATAATGTTCTCACGGGTGGATGTCATCAAATAGTGTTATACCTGTGCTCCTGGAGAAAATTGGATACAATTAAGATCATTACCGTAAAGGTTGCATGTGATGGCAAAGCTGTTGAGGTATCTTATGGATAGCCAGGTAAAGGTGTTTTCTGTCCCTCTCCAGGTGAAGACAGACTGACTGAGAGGCTGTTGAAATAAGCACTAAACAGAACATTTTATGTCTATCAAATTCATATCAAAATATTTACCAGTTTCTGATTGAATAGAATCAGTAATTTCTGTAGGATTGGTGTCAAGGATACAATTATCAATTGTGAGACACCATTCATTCTTTCCAAGCTTAACAGGCCACGTTGGGCTATTAAATGGAGAAGCAGTAAGGAATAATCACTTTTACTAATTAGATTTTTATATAGTAAGTCTCAAGCTTTGAAGGCCCTGTTTTTTTTTTTTTTAAAGATTTATTTATTTATTTATTTATTTATTTATACATACAAGCTGGGGTACAGGCCAGAGGCGTGGGGCGGCAAGAGGGTTCACCAGAGACAGAGTGGGGAGCAGAACAGGCAGATCAGAAATACACTGCAGAGGGGAGCAGCGGGCAAGGCAGGAGAGGTCTGCCGCACCATGTGGGATTCTCCCCGGCTGGGCTTGGAACTCGCATCGCTGCTGCCGACAGCTCCACAGCGCAGCGCTCAACCGCTGTGCCACCAGGGAGGCCCTGAAGGCCCTGTTTTATTTACATTGAACTATACTAAATATTTCAACCAAGCGTTGGGCATGGTGATGCATGGGGTCCAACTGAAAAAAACAAAACAAAACAACAAAACAATTTATAAGCTCCAGAGATTTTATTTATATTGATTGCTCTCTGGAGCAGAGTGCCTGTTACCCTACGGGGCATTTTGGGGCAGTGTGCGCTATGACCAGGGAGGACTTGGACAATTAGGGTTCTGGTGGTTAAGGTGAGGCATACTTAATTGTTGTCTATTTTATGTTGAGTAACTCCCCCAAACTATTAGGGGGTACCTTGTTTAAATATAGTGGGATATCCAGGTAGAATTGCAGTTTGAGCCTAGTATTGATTAAAGTCCTGAAGATTTTCCAACTGATGGATTCAACATATTTTGAATTTAAAACCTATAATGCAGAGATGCAAGAATGAATCTTATATTTTGTTGTACATGTTATTTTAATAAATAATGATTTCCAACTGAGTCAAGTAATGAATTTTTGTTTTATTTGTTTATTCTTCACTGTATCCAACTTCTTTTGTTGTTTCTCTTTTTGGTGATTAGTGAATATACTTCTGGTGGAGGGGTTCTCTCTTTCTTTTTGTATTTACAAATTCCTGTCTCTGAGAACCTCATGTCAGTATCATCATGGTTAGGGGCTTTCCCCATGGCAGTGTTTCCTTTATAAAGTTTAAGAATCCCAAGTTTAAATTGAGTTTTAATTATTTCTTTGCTGTGCCCTCTGATGCCCTGGATACTTTTGTCTGTAACCCGTAGCATCAGGATTGTTGTTAAAACAGTGGCATAGGTGGCAGCCCCAGAAGAATTTAAGGGTCCTGTTTAGCTATGTGCGCCTGTAACATCTGTTCCCCTCCCATGTCCTCCTATCCCACTCTTTTCCTTTGTTTTTAACTCAAAAATGACTGCTTTTCATGAGTTTCCACCCTTTGAACCTTTATCTTGCCAGTGCCTGGTTGAAATAAGGAACTCATTTATTTTTACCCCATTGTTTGTATGAATCAGAGTTTACTAATTTCCCTATCAATGGACAGTAAATTTGTTTCTACTTCCCTAGTATTTTAAACATTATTTTCACCATGTGCACATTAAATTGCTAGATTGTAGTGTATACACATCTGGGACCCTTGTGGACATTGCAGATTTTCTCCAAAGTGGCTGAATCAGTTGATGCTCTCATTATATCATATTTTTACTGTTTAATTGTTCCTGTAGCTGACTGAGAACTTATAAAGGTTAAGGATTTTGTTTTATTCACTTTTGCATCCTTAGCGCCAACTAAACTCCTTAATAAATAGTAGTAATTGTAAAATGTTTGTTGCATATGTATGTGTATGGACTGTAGAAGCAAAAACATAATTCATATAATTTGAACATTAGTTCTCTTCTTTTTAAAATGTACATTTCTCAATAAGTAACTTAACTTATTTGACACTTATTCCAGGTAATAAATGAAGGGGATTCAAACTTTGTCACAGAATCACAGGAAGAGTTAGAGGAAAATCCTAGTCTTATTGTCAATGAGAATAATACAGTGTCAGCAAAAACACAGGGACCAAATGTACATAACTGGAGTGGTGACTGGAGCTTTTGGGTAATATTTTTTTTGCTTATATTTTCATTTTAAACTTGAATGCAAATTTTCTTTACATCTATAGCAATTTATACTGTACTTTTAATGTTACTAGCTTAAAGATTTTAAATATTTAATCCGGAGTCCCAGAGACATTTCTTACTGTGTTCTCCTTTGGCCACTAGAATGCACTGTTGTCTGGTTTGCTAGGAGGAGTTTCAATTTCCTTGGGAGAAAACTACACCATAAAATTGGATTCTACTTATATTGTAAACTGTATTGGCAAGAGACAAGTATTATACAAGAATTATATTCTAAGTGTTGCTAAGCAGCAGCTACTCTACATAATTTTGATTTAAAGAATTACTTCCTGTACCTAAAAGGAAGTTTAACAGTGTTTGACCTGTAGTGTGTAATGATTACATGATAGGTTTTTATTTTTTGCTTTTTTGGAAAAGAATGAGACTTTAATCAGTTTTAGGTGGAAAAATAGGCTTTAGAGTTAGTTTTATATTCTGTTTGTACTGTGTTCACTTGATTGTATAACCTGGATATGCTTAAGGTTTCCCCACTATAAAGTGAGACCACTGCTTGTTGAATAGGTGCATAGTCTTTCTATAAGAGCAACATTTCTGTTACTACATAAATGTTAGCATTTATTATATATAAAAGGGTTCATTATAAAACTACCAATTCCTATGATAATTATGAGCTATTTAGTGGGTTTTGGAATAATTCAACTGTAAGTGAAATTTATGTGAGATCTGAAGATATATATAGTTTCAATATTAATTCATTAGAATGCTGATATCTGAGAACTAGGTATAATTTTTAGCAGAGTTTTTTTTATAATTTTATAGTAGATTAAAAGACAATATTAATAGGTTATGAGGATTAGTACAAGTACCATCACTTTGTTCAAAATTAGCAGCTGAGTTATTGAATGTTCTTGATTCTTAGCATGAATAACAGTTCTTCCTAAGAAAATTAATATTATATGTTTTTAAAACAATATCGTAAGGAAAATAGTTGATTTCTAAGAACTATACTAACATAACTACATATCCTAAAAATCATGTCATTTCTATTGCTTATAGCTTTTGGGGCACATCTAGAGAAAGTTTATGACTGTTGTAATGTTTGATCCTTCTGTGCTGTGATTTTTATAGCTTGTGTTACATATTAGAGAATCTTTATAGTCCCAGGAACTATCTGTAGGACTAAGCAGTTAACTGTGGTTTACTCCTGGTCACTTTAAGCAGAAAAAGAAAAAAAAAGTTAAAGCAAGGAAAAGAAAAAGCAGGGAATGAAAAGATTTAGAATAAAAGGTAAGAGGAAAAAGACTGTGTTCTAGTGCTTTGCTACTCAAAAGTGCTGATAAGTAGAACTAGAGGACTCAGCATCATCTGCCAACTGATTTGAAATGCAGAATCATGACCCCCTGATTCAGAATCTTCATTTTCACAAGATTTCCAAGTGATTTATATGCACATTAAACTTTGAAAAGCATTGGTTTAGAGTGCTGAAGGTCTGCTTTTGTTCAGTTACTGTGCTGATTACAGCACTTTTGAGTAATTTTTATATAGATTCACATGGAATAGTCTTAAGTATACACTACCTCAGCAATTTTAGACTTTTCCAGAGGTCACTTACCCAGAAACCAGAATTAACAGAACTCAGAAGCAAATGAAACCAAAAAGACCCTGAACAAACATATTTAAACCAAAATTCATGCCAATATATCTTGTAATAAAGGAGTTCCTCAAGTCTTCATTTGGAGTAGCTTTACTATATTTTTGAACACAGTTTTTCCAAGCCCAAAGAAGTTGGTTCCCATTTTGTAGTTGAATAGATATTGGGGATAGGGAAGTTACATGATGGTAACACATAGAAAGCAGCAAGAAATGACAGCAGAATTTCAAAAAGTATGGCAGCCTGGACTGTGTAACCTTTTAATGTGGAGACCAAAGGTCTGTGCAGCTCAGCTGGCTCCAGTGTAATAGAACAATTGGGAGAAGTGATGGTAAAGAAGTCTGGAAGATAAGTAATGTAGGTTTTTTCCTCTGTCATTTTAAATTCTTTGTTTCTACCACTGACTTTAAATTGTCAGTTTTCACCCTGATGATAAAGTAGCAGTTGAATAGGACAGTAAGAATGGAGTTCCTGAAGGATACAAAAGTAACACAAAGAAGGTCAGTAACAGCAAAGTATTCATGAGGCACAAAACCTGGTAGTTAGGCAATGAGTTAAAAGGGTGTCAGAGCCATTTCACTGAAACATGCAAGAAAAGTGGATTTGTGCTTTTTCACTTTTTTAAAAAAGATTTATTTATGCATACAGGCTGGGCTGTAGGCCAGAGGTGTGGGGTGGTGAGAGGATTCAGCAGAGTCAGAGTGGGGAGCAGAATAGGCAGATCTACTGAACTGCACTGCTGAGGGGAGCAGCAAATGAGACAGGGAGGTCTGCTGTGCCATGTGGGAAGCTCCCTGGCCTGGTATCAAACTTGTGCTGCAATGGCTCTGGACAGCTTCATAGTGCTGCGCTTAACCTGTTGCACCACCAGGGAGGCCCTGCTTTTATCATTTAGGAAGGTTTCTTAACAAAAAGAATTGATAACATTTTAACATTTTAGTATTTAAAGAGTTAAGCTTCAAGGATCTAGAAAGTTCACTGGTATTGAGTACTCATCTATTCTAGCCTTGTTCCAAGCAGTGAATTTAGTGGGCAACATGATAAAATTGAACACTTTGGAAGCTGGGAACAAAACAACTGGGACAGCATGGTGGTTGCACTGTGTGGTGTTCTTGAGTATGTTGTTTAACCTGTCTGGCCCCAGTGACTTCACTTATAAAGTTAGGGATTGGGTCACTGTGTTGCAAAACTGGTATGTCTTGAACCAATGAGAACAAAAAGATAACTAAATGCTCTAACTTACAGTCCTGGCAGCTATATGTATCAGTCATAAAAATACTTCAGGTGTCTCAGTGAGAGTATGTTATGGGGGAACACCTTTGTCTAAGAGTGTCCCAGAAATGGGTGGGAAGGGTAATGTGGGAAGGGGGTACAATGGACTATGGTGAAGGCCTGTGGTGCCTAGGCAAAGGGTGTGGTGTGGTAACATACTCTTGGAGGGTGTGACCTTATATCTCTAAATCATATACAATGTTGTAAACCAATATTAACTCAATATAAATAAATAAATTTTTAAAAAGTAAAAATAGGAAAAAAAATTGTCCCAGGGATAAAAATGGAAAAGTTCTAGGTAAGAGTAACTACTATTTGTAATATTGGGAAATGTATTTTGATGTTTTCCCACAACTTAGAAAAAAGTTTTGAAAACCTAACAAAAGGTTACCAGAAAGTGAATCAGAGCTTATCAGTGAGTGTTTTGTTTGATTTTGTATTGAGGTTGATTTCATTTGTGCTGCTTAATACATTGGCTAATAAGTGCCTTTCTGACAGCAGACCTTAAATTGTCATAGCAATTAATAGCAAAATCAACAGTTACAGATTTTCCGCTTCAATCCTAAAATATATAAGAATTAATTTTTGTATTTGTTTTATTTAGAATATAAAATATTTAGATTTGAATTTCTCTAGATCATAACCGAGTTTTCCTCATTGTACAAAAAATCAAAAGTCTTGATTCTGTATTTTGTCATTGACTTATGGCATTATCATAGTCTTGTTATTCACAGGTAAGCTTCTCTACTCACACATGGAGGAATAAGCTTTCTATAAACCTGGTTTATGTACATCATGAGGATTAATTAATGTTGCACTGTACAATTTAAACAAATCCCAGGAGAATTAATTAGTATGTTTGTATTATACTTTGGCAACTTTGGAGAAGAGGTTTCCTGTAATCATGTTTTCTTCACAAAATATCTTGGATTTCTTCAAGCTGGAAAGGATATTTCAGATTTTCATTTTGGTAACTGAGAAAAAGAAACTAATTTTCCAATTTGTTGGCATTAAGATATTTATTTAATCCACTTAAGGAAATTTTAAGTATTCCTGGATCTATCATTTGAAAAACTAGATATCTTTGAACACTTTTAGATTTAATAAGGAAATAGAAAATAAAATTTCTGGCAATATGGCAAGAGGACTATTTAACTTTTTCACTACAAAGTACCTTAAAATGCTGGATGGAATGTTGCAAGTGTCTTTTTAAAATGCATATATGGCTCACAAAATAGCAAGGGAAATACCTTTGGGCTAAAAAAGAAGATGGAACTGATCAGCAGAGTTGTAAGCACAGGAGCTAATGCTGCGGCAGCCTGAAGAAGTTTATTAGCCTCAGTAATCAAAACTTTAATGGTCACATTGGCATGGGAGATGATGCCTTGGACTTGTATGAGTTGGAACTGACTCTTGAAAAGTTATACTTCTATGAAAGGTAGAGTAGAAAAAAGTTCATTACATGTTAAGGTTGAAGATAAGGAAGATTGTCTAAACCTGGGTTTGGATGGGACAGATGTCTTCCTGAGAAATTTTGGGATTCCTGAGAATTTAATACTTTATGAGTAAGTAGAATGGACTTCAATAAGTAGCCTATCAGGTACCCATCAAAAGATCATTATATAGGGGCCTCCCTGGTGGTACAAGGAATTAAGTCTCAACACTATGAAGCTATCAGCAGCCGCTGCAGCACAAGTTCAATCCCCAGCCAGGCAGCTAACCCACATGGCACAGCAGACTTCTCCTGTCTCCCCGGCTGCTCCTCTCAGCAGTGTGTTTCAGTAAATCCACCTATTCTGCTCCCCACTCTGTCTCTAGCGAATCCTCTCACCACCACCCCCCCACCTCTGGCCTATACCCCAGTTCTTGTATGCACAAATAAATAAACCCTAAAAAAATAAAAAACCCAAAAGATCATTATATAAAAATGTGATATATACACACAATTGTACAGTTATAGAGAATCACATGGGAGGGAGTTGCATTTTTATTTAGGATGGTCAGGAAAAATTCTCTGAAGAGATGCCAATTGAGAGAGCCCTAACTGGTGGGAGTGAGGGACAAAGAAAACAAATCAATCAACTTCGTTATATTTTATGCTTATTGTGTAATTTTAGTTTAAAAGACATAGAAATTTTCATCTTAGTGAAAATCTTTCTAAAGTTAATTATCCTTAACGAAACATATCATCTTCATGAATGCTAATTATTAGTCTTATTACTCATTTGCATCTAAGTGCTTCTCAAAGTGTAAATTGATTTATTAAATGCAATTAGTTCCTTTTTTAAAAAAAAGTATCAATAGTGAAGAAAGATTGTTTTGTTACCTACAACCACATAAGGCAGTCTTACTGAAGGACATACTTTGGTGTCTCTCCTTTTCTCTAGTTCAGGAGGGGAATTCTTGACAAATTCACAGTAGCACTAACAGTACCCTACAGTGAAATGTTTCTCAAATAAGGACAATAGATCCAGATCTCTAGGGGTTTAGCTGAGAGGCAGTTTTTTGTACACATGTCCTCTGAGTCCATTTTCTTAAAGTATTCAACTAGGTCATATACATATGATTTTTGATTTCCAGGATTCTTCACAGCATTTCTTAAGTCATCTGGCCAAAAAATAAGACTCATGTTCTTTAACCCACTATTGTAATTTTATTTTATCTTATTTGGGGTTTGCAGGGTTTCTTGAACATTTGCTGTCTTTTATCAGATTTGGTAAGGTTTTAGTCATTATTGCATCAAATATGATAACATCTACCTCAGACTCTTATCCTTTCTTCTTTATTTTCCATCATTTTTGTAGAAACATGTTAAGTCCTAGCACAACACTGACTACTCCTGAGAGGATTTTCTTATACTCTGTCAATTAGTCTGAGAATGCCTTATTTCATTGTTAAGGATTAAGATGACTTGAAGTTCGTCTCTAGTTCTTCTGTCATTGATCCCTGATTTTATTTTGTTGATAGTGTATATATATAGAATATAATATATATATTATATTGTGAAAAATGGCTGAATAATATCTTTTATATCCTTGATGATTTTCTCTCTAGTTGTGCTATCAATCATTGAAAATATGTTAGTAACATCTCAGGCTTAAATTGAATAGTTTTTTTCAAGTGTGTCATGTCAGTTTTTGCCCTGTATATTTTAGGTCTTTGTTGTTAGTTCTGTAAGCATTTATAATTATTGTATCTTCCTCATATATTCACCTTTTATCATTATGAAAGTCTCAGTCTCTAGTAATATTTCTTGTCTTAAAATCTGTTTCAACTAATAATAATATAGTCACTCAAGTTTTCTCGTGGGTAATATTTGTATGATGTATTTTTTATTGATTGATTATTGTTTTATAATACTTTATACTGTTTAGGCATATAGCTTCACATCTCAATAAATATATATACCACATTGCACCCACCATCTAAGTTCTAGTGCCATTCACCACTATCAAATTGACCCCCTGTACCCATTATTTACACCTCATTCCTCCTCCTCTGTGGTAAACACCTATTTGTTCTGAGTCTAAGAGTTATTTTTGTTGTGCTTCATTAGTTTGCTTTTTTAATATTCTACACATGAGTGAAACTATCCAGTATATGTCTTTCTCTTTCTGACTTATTTCAACTTAGCGTAATTACTTCAAGTTCTATCCATGTTGCCGCAAATGGCAAGATTTCATCCTTTTTAAGTATAGTTTAGTAGTATTCCATTAAGTATATATCAGATATTCTTTATTGAGTCATCTGTTGATGGTCATCTTTCAGACAAGGATATAAAAGTTATTGTATAAAAATTTAGGTTGTGTCCATGTCTCAACTACTGTGAATAATGCTACAGTAAGCATGGAGGTACATATATATCTTTTGAATTAGTGTTTCCATATTCTTTGAATACATACCTGGAAGTGGAATTGCTGGAACATATGATAGTTGTATTTTTAATTTTTTGAGGAATTTCTTTACTGTTTTCCACAGAGGCTATACCAATTTACATTCCCACCAACAGTGTAAAAAAGTTCCTTTTCTCCACATCTTTGCCAATACTTGTTTCTCATCTCTTTGATAGAAACCATTCTCGCAGTGTGAAGTGAAATGATATCTTAATGGTGGTTTTGATTTGTATTTTCGTAGTAATGCATGATGTAACTTTTTCCATCCTTTTACTTCAACTTCTCTGTGTTTTAGCATCTAAGACTTGTCTCTTGGTCAGAAATTGTGCTCAAATACATACAGCCAGTAAGACTTTCCCTTTTTCTGAAAGATCTGTGTATAGAGTAAGAAATACATTCAAATTTCAGGTCATTTCTGTTTCCCCAGTTTTTATGTTTCCCCAAGACTTCTAGTATCTCTAGCCAGGAATATGTGGGTCGTTTAGGATCTCCCTAGTCTCTGCCACACATGATTGGAAGCTCTGTTCAGCCAGGAGTACACAGAGAGTTTTGTCAAGCCTGTGTATGGCTGTTTCTCCCCCAAGATCTCTGTTAAATACCCTACTAACCTGCCAGGTAGCTTGTTTCTTGCCTCCAATTGGGATTGCAACCATCCAACCACTTGGATGGTTTCAGAATTTTCCCCTTCACTTGTGAACGTGGGTTTTCTGTTCTCTACTGAGTCCCCTCTTTCAGCATAGCTGCTAGTTTCTGTGGCCTGACCTATTCTCTTGGATCTACCACACTGCCTTAATTGATAAAGAAGGAAGAATAATGGGAGCAGACACATGAAACAGTGCCACAGACTACTGATCCCAAGTGCAATAAACGTCTATGAACAAATACTCCTCAGTTTATTGTTTATCTTTGGTAACTATCCAGTCATTTGAGATTATTGTTTTTGACAGTTTTTTTCCCTCCAGGTATATGTTTGCTATTGCAGAGACGGTTTGCCAAAGTCTTTGCTTTATCATGCTGCAAGCATCTTTTGCTTGCTTTTGATGTTTTTTGAAACATGTATGTGGCTTTTCATGCAAGGACATACAAGATATTTAAAAAGCATATTATTTTAAAGTTCATTTAAAATTTATTCTCTAAGACACCACAATTCAGTTCATGTAATGAAGATTATAATTAAACAAAAACTTAACTTTTTATTGTTGCAGATTTCAAGCTCCACCTATAAAGACAGGAATGAAGAATACAAAAGACAATTCACACATATACCTGATACAGAGAAGCTCATAGCAGGTAAAAAAAAAAAAGACAGGAAATTGCAATCCCCCCCCTCCCCGACATTTTGTACCTTTATGCCAAAATAGAACTGATGAGTGATGATATTGGTGGAACACTTAAGCCTTTGTGCTAGATAGACAATATTTTTCAATATAAGCAGTATTTTATTCACAACTAGACAGTGTAAAACTAAGTTGTAATTTGGGGGGGAGTGATTTCTGATTTGTATTAAGTACTAGTTAAGGTAATGAAAATAAAAGAACTAATTTTTCTGATGTTTATTTCATATGGTTTTGTAAGAAAATTTGATGTTCAATACATATTACATTTTCCAGAAAAAAGTACTCCTTAGTAGATTATAGTATGATTTTTATAGTATAAATTTTTTAGAGACGTATATCATTATGCATGTACTCTTTCAGATAGATTTTTTGGAAATAGTTTTAAGAGGAAAATTTTATGCATTTTTCTTATAAAAGTGCTTTCTTTTTGATATAGCTTAACAGATTCTTTTTAATCAAAATATAGAATTAGGTTTTAGTTTTATCGTATATTTAATTTAAACCAATTATTCATAAGAATTTCTCAGATTTCTGAGTATTTAGTTCAACATAACTGAATATCTAGATAGTTCTACTCAGTACTTTAAATGTCATAATCATGAATTAAAATGTTTTAAAAACATTTGGAATCAATCCATTCTAATGATAAAGTGTTGAAATACTGCGTATGGTCAAATGGTGAAAAGTGAGTGGTTCTTCCAATTAAGACAACTCCTGCTTTTTCCTGGGTGATAGCCACTTTTAGAAATTTCTTCTATAAATTTTATGGTTTCAGATCTTACATACAGGTCTTTTATCCATTTGGAGTTGGCTTTTGTGCAGGGTGTGAGGTAGTAGTCTAGCTTCATTTTTTTACATGTAGCTGTCCAGTTTTCCTAGCACCATTTATTAAATAGACTGTCCTCATTCCACTGCATTTTCTTTGCTCCTTTGTCAAAGATTAGTTGTTCATAGATATGCGGCTTTAATTCTGGGTATTCTATTCTATTCCATTGGTCTTTCTGTTTGTTTTTGTTCCAGTACCATGCTGTTTTAATTATTACAGCTTTGTAGTATAGTTTGAAATCAGGGAGTGAAATTCCTCCGTTTTCTTTCTTTTTAGTCAGGAGTGCTTTAGCTATTTGAGGTTTTTTTGTGGTTCTATATGAATTTCATTATACATCTCAGCAAAATCTTTAAAGACACATCCCCCAAAGCGAAGGAAGTGAAAGACAAGATAAACAGATGGGATTACATCAAAATAAAAAGCGTCTGTACAGCAAAAGAGACATTAACCAAAACTAACAGACACCCTACCAACTGGGAAAAGATCTTCCCATACAGTACAACCAATAAAGGACTGATAACAAAAATTTACAAGGAACTCACACAGCTCAACAAAAACAAAGCCAATAATCCAGTCAAAAAATGGGCAGAATAGCTAAAAAGGCACTTCTCCAAAGAAGAAAAGCAAATGGCCAATAGGTACGTGAAGAAATGTTCAACATCACTTATAATCAAGGAAATGCAAATCAAATCCACAATGAGATACCACCTCATACCTGTGAGGATGGCACACATTAAAAATACAGGCAACAACAAATGCTGGAAAGGATGTGGAGAAAAAGGAACTCTTCTACACTGCTGGTGGGAATGTGAACTGGTCTAACCACTGTGGAAAGCTGTATGGCAGTTCCTCAAACTGCTAAAAATGGAACTTCCATATGATCCAGCAATACCACTTTTGGGAATCTACCCAAAGGACGCAAAAACACTAATTCAAAAGGATACATGCACCTGTATGTTCATTGCGGCACTGTTCACAATAGCAAAGGTATGGAGGCAACCCAGATGTACAAAAATAGATGATTGGATCAAGAAGATGTGGTACATATACACAATGGAATACTATTCAGCATTCAAAGGAGATAAACACATGTAATTTGCATTGACATGGCTGGAATTAGAGGGGAGCATACTCAGTGAAATAAGCCAGAAAGAAAGAGAAAAATATCGAATGGTTTCACTTATAACAGGACTATAAGGAAACCAAATAGGAGAGAGACACGCAG